>CP116448.1:68212689-68342618 GCA_028216015.1 Quercus dentata
AAATATATAGGATCGATTGGTGAATTGGAAACAAAACTAGTTTTCAGTGTTTTGGTCTAACCTAGATAGAAGTAGTGATCGGATTAATGTCGTTATAATTAATTTATGCTTATGATTTTGAAAACTGGAATAGTCAAAGAATAAAAAAAATGATTCGATTTCTAATTGAACCAACAGTTTTTACAATTGAACCATCGGTTCTTACAATTTTTATCATATCGGCTAAAGATATGGTTCTCGATTGAAGCGGTTGGTCCAATCCAATTTTTAAAACCAAGATTATGCTAGATCACGATGAATGACATAGTGATATAGATATTCCGTTAGAGTGTAGTCTAGAGAGAGAGAGAGAGAGAGAGAGAGAGAGAGAGAGAGAGAGAGAGAGAGAGAGAGAGAGAGAGAGAGAGAGAGATCCCTATTTACCCACCATTAGACTCCCAAATTAAATGAATCCTAGCGAAAACCCTGGAAAAATTGGGCCAAATGGAGCATAACCTATAATAGTAATATTGGTTAAACATAAAATCAACGCAAATGAACCATTTGATCTTCCCAATACTCTCATTTCAACTTCAACTCCATCTCCTTCTATGCTTTCTTCTAGTTGTTGTTTAGAGAGAAAGTCCTTAGGGTAAACAATAATTATTATTCATCACTCACTAGTTAACATGCTACTCTATCGACAATCTCCCTTGCAGCCTTGTGATTTGCATTGATCTTAAACACAACCAAGCAATTGGGTGACCTTTTTTGATGCAAAGATAAGTGTTATCATTGTAGTTGGGTTTGTTTGGGTGTGTGGCATTGAATGTAGGGAATATATATGAAATTCCTAGATTTGTGAGAAGCAAAAATTAAAAAAAAAAAAAAAAAAAAAAACTTCAAAGAAAAACAATCATACAAGACAATATTTACGTGATTTGGCAATTTGTCTACGTCCTTGGAGTTGCAGCGATTTCACAATTCACAGGAGAGAAAAAAATACAAGAAGTAGTAGTACAGTTTTCTCTCTCAAAACAAAATACCAAACCCTAATGTCCAAACAATAGGTTTTTTATCTTACACACAGGATTTACAATGGGCTAAAAATTGGCCAAATTTTTTTCCCAAAGGCTTGTCCATGAGCGCTTAGGATCATAATCCCATTAAAAACAATGGACTAAGCCTCAGAAAAAATTCCATTAAAAATTGTAACACTTTTATATTAAGTTGGATGATCAAACAAAACTAGGCTCCATAGCCCAACATTAAAGTCATTAAAGCAACTACTACAATGATGGACTTGTCCATGGAGACTTGATCTTGGATTTGTTGTTACGGATTCAATGTAAGTTCCTCCGTGATTGTTATCTTGTTGATTCTTTTGGTGCGGTTACATGTGCTAATTAGGACTCATTTTGACCTAGTTAACCCGATCCAGCTCTTGGTTTTGTCGATTGAATTATTGATTTTCAATTTGTGGCTGGTGTTTTGATATATTTTTTGGTTTTTACGTTAATCAAATTGATAAATAGGCAAGTTTACGATTACAACGATTGAACTAGTCACTCTAATTTTATTTTTAAAACATTGTATTGGTGTGATACTTTTGTCTGAAGAACTTTTACATGAGTCGTGGAGTCAAAATTTCGATTTAAGAGGAAGCTATAATTAGTTTATCATATATTCAAATTTTAAATTTAGGGTAGAAAATTCAAATTGCAATTTTTTTTTTTTTCCTGAATATACAAATGTATGATACTTTTATGTTAGTTTATCAACTCTTTAATGAATTTGATTGATCATTGCCCATTTGAAGATGAAACAATTCATAATTAATATAAATGATATGCATTGAAGTATTATGTATTCTGGGTATTTGAAATTTATCATATTAATAATACAAAAAATATAATAAGGATTGAATGATGACAAGCCATCGGCAATCAACTACAGTGCTTCAATTAATTTAGAAACCTTTTTTTTTTTTTTTTTTTCCCACATAATTTTAATAATTTGATTTGTACATCCGAATTACTTGGACAAGACAGGCAATGGGGGTCATTCCTTTTATAGCAATCTGTTTTCGTTCCTTTTTAGGAATTCATGAGGAAGCAAATAGGCAAATATAGTGTAACTATTGAACAAGACTTCTTACCATTTATAGTGTAACTATTGTAGAATAAAATGAACATTTTTATATATTGTGCAATTTGGTCACCTCCACGCAATTATTGAAGAGCAGTTCACCCTGAAGTGACTAAAAATGTCAGACCAAGTTATTCATTCCTCAACCGCCAAATAGGTGGTACATATAAACATAGATAAAGGCAGCAAGTGTTACTGGTACATTGAATAATTGAATACCCCCACGTCACTTGAAGCTAGGGGATTTTCGCTGCATCTCCAAGCAATTTTTATTTTACATCACTAAGATGTGTTACATATCTTTTACATGGGAGTGGGTTCACACTCTCATATGAGAGAGATGTGAAATAACTAATGATATCAAACACTTTTTCCGATCAAAACTCTTAGCTCTGCCTCCATGTAGGCACTAAATTAGAGAAAGTTTTCAAAAGAAATCAAAGTCATAAAGATATGAAAATTTATAGATTAAATCTTCTCTAAAAAATAATAATTTATCTCGGTAACTCATGGTCTACGATCAAGGTAATAAAAACTAAAAGTTGATTTAACTCTATATTTTGTACAAATGTGAAACTAATAAACAATGTAGTTCACTGTGATATATGAGAAAATTCTATTCATATATATATATATATATATATGAATAACAATTTCTCTCAAGATAAAAGGCAAGAAAAATTACAATTTGATTTAACTCTATATTTTGTACAAATATGAAACAAATAAAAAAATGTAGCTTACTAGGTAGCAATTGACCACCATCCTACATAAAATAAAAGTAACACCATTATTATAACTTTTTCGTTCACAATTTTTTTTTTTTTTTTTAATGATAGTTTTAAAAATATCCGACTATCAATCAATAACTTTTTCATTCACAATTATTTATTTATTTATGATAATTTTAAAAATATCCGACTATCAATCAAATATTAGGTTTACACATCTATAACCCGAATAATAGGACATGAGCAAGCAAGATCCACTTCTCCAAATTTGCCTCTACCATGTCCACCCACCCGCCCGACCAATATCAACCCGTCAAGATTCAATCAATTTCGACAATGTTTGGTGGTCAACAATGGGTTGGTTGTTTTGAAACTCGCCCTTTTACGGGTCAAGTGTCGACTTTCCAACTTAGGAATCAGACTCGATTTGACCTATTTGAGCCAATCACCCTTACCTTATTTTCTAGTGACATTACCACCTAAATCTAACAAAGATCTTGAAATTTTCGCCTAGATTAAATTTTTGTCTCTTCTTATTGCCACCAGCCCCAAACTGTGTCGGTGTTGTTTGATCCCCAATTGCCATCATCTTTAGCTTATTTTGACCGAATCCACCCGCCACCCTTTGATATCTAAATGGTTAAGTTTGCCTCTTTTGCTTAATTGTAAATGGGCTTTGCCCTCCCCCCACCAAAGAACTAATGTGGTCGGGTCAAGTGCCAACTAGTATTAGCCTTGTCAAGATTCAATTAGTTTCAACAATGTTTGGTGGTCAACAATGGGTTGGTTGTTTGAAACTCACCCTTTTACGGGTCAAGTGTCGACTTTCCAACTTAGGAATTAGACTCGATTTGACCTGTTTGACCCAACCACCCTTACCTTATTTTCTAGTGACATTACCACCTAAATCTAACAATGATCTTGAAATTTTCACCTAGATTAAATTTTTGTCTCTTCTTATTACCACTAGCCCCAAAGCGTGTCGGTGTTGTTTGATCCACAATTATCGTCATCTTTAGCTGATTTTGACCGAATCCACCCACCACCCTTTGATATCTTAATGGTTGAGCCGCCTCTTTTGCTTAATCATAAATGGGCTTTGCCCTAACCACCCCCTAGACCTAATGTGGTCGGATCAAGTCTTTGAAGTATGTCAAATGTCCATCATCACAACTCTCTCTCTCAAATGTCCATCATCACAACTCTCTCTCTCTCTCTCTCTCTCTCTCTCTCTCTCTCTCACACACACACACACACAAATAGATGTCTCACCTAATGGAAAGGGAGGGAAAATGGAGGCTTATTGCTAGATTTGAGGTTGTCACCACTAGATTCGACAACAACTCTTGGAATGTTTCTTTTCAAAAATAAATTAGCCACTTTTGCTAGAGGTAAACAACCATGATGCACAAAGACTTGTAATTACAATAATTTACAATTATTATAATTTTTCAAAAAATAATGTTATTTCTTAAAGAAAAAATTAGGATTTAGTTTTTTTTTTTTTTAGATTATAATTTATAAAAAAGAGTTATGATATGATTTAACCTATATCATTCACTCATAATCTTTTTTTTTTTTTTTTTTTTTTATTATCACATTAAGACACTAATCAATTTTCAGTATAAGTAGGATTTCAACTCCATATTTTTATTCAATAACAATAACTCACCATAGATGTTAATGTGTTACACTTCTTAAAAGTGGAGGGTCTTAAATTTAATTTTTCCATTTTCTTTTTATATTTGGTTTTTGTGTATAAAATATTCAGAAAGCACGTGTGTCTGCAAATCTTGATTGATATATGTGATAATAACTAGTTGGAATTTGATTGAAACAGTCGGCACTGCCGCAACCGCTTTTTTTTTTTGGTGAGAAAAAAAGGTCGGATGGATTCAATGAACCTATGCATGTGGTTCATACAAATTTGGACCATTCAATTGAGAACTGGGAAGAATCTTCCATAAAATAAATGTTTATAAACGTTTTATCATAGATTAAGGGAAATGTTCACAATAGACTGAATAGATCGAGTATAACATGTGGCAACCAAATGTTGTTGGATATACATACAATAAAAGCTCAATAATCATTTTAATTTCTTCTCTTTCTCTCTCTTAAATTTTCATATCAAGTTTGATATTTTCTAGTAGACTTTTACCATTAAAAATATATTTAAATATAAAAGAAACACTATCTACAATATAAAACATGACAAGAATAAAATAATTTATTTTTATATGAATATTGTAACTTTCATTAAGAAGAAGAGAAATATACGACATCTTGAGCTAAAGTAGCTTCAAGCATACGAGGATTTTCCTCTATTCAAGTTACATAGTTATCAATACCCTAGGCATGTTGAGCCAAGATATGTGTTGCTTTGCTTCTCTGTCGTTTTATGTGGCAAACTTGTACTGTTCTGAAAATAATTTTTAAGTATACAACAATAGAATCTAATTTATCAAAAATATTATTTCAACTTCAATTAATAATGGAATCGCCTAATAGCCTCAACCTACTATGCAAAGATGGATTAAACACATCAGTCGATGAATTAATACTAACTAAATCAAGATTGATTTCATGTGGAGAGTAAATATCATGGTTCAAATATAAAATTTAACAAAAATATGAAAATTTTAATATTTATTAAAAAAAAAAAAAGAAGTTTGCTTTACCTTGAACAAGGCGATACATTGTTAAGGAAAGTTGAAATCTAATTTTTAAATATTGATTTTGGAGGGGAGAGAAAGAGAGATTGGTTGGTGTGTGACAATGTGGGAGATTAAATGGGTATGTTTTCGCAAAAATTATGTCCAATTTGTTAAGAGAAATTAAATGTTAATGATAAATTTTGTATAGGTAGATAGTGGAGGAGTGGATGGTGTATTTTGAATAAAAAACATGAGACACCATAATCGATAATGATGATTTGGCATACTTAAGTTACACACACACATATATATATATATATATATATATTTTGAAACAATTTAGGATTTTGGGTTGAGTTTCTATAGGTCCAATATTTTGGGAGCGTTCTTGGAGGTAGGGATAAGATATCACAACCCATTCATCCCCCTTGAAACTAATTATTATCCTAAAATTTTGGGGTCTTTTTGTAACAAAGGGCCTTAGGCAGTTAGGCCTAGGCCACTTGGCCCAGAGGCTAGAGCCGAGCTTGAAGTAATTGTTTGCATATCCTCACTTTATTTTATTTTTGAAAAAATTGAAAATTATGCCAGTTAATAATATTTCAAAGATTGTAGTAAAATTCTTGTGAAAACAAAATCATTCTAAATTTCGAATTGTAATACTAGGAAAATCGTTTTCACAATAATTTTATTGCTTGCATTTATAAAGGTATAATGATATTTGTATATAAATAATGTTTATAGGTGTACACTTTTTAAAAATTTACTAAATTGTTAAGTTGTAATTCACGTAACTTGCTTTTATATGATTCCATAATTGATATTAATTTTAATGTATTTGAATTAACATGTCATCTGAACAATTATAAAAAAGTTATGTCATTATATTTATTATTTATTAAGTATTTATTGGGCTCTTATTTTTACTTGCAAAAAGTATTGTATCATTCACGTAAGAAATTAATTTGAATCTCCTCGCCCTCGCCCCCACTTATAATAAGCTAAAAAATACATATCTCTACCTTTTCCAGGAAATACGATCCTTTTTTTTATTAATTTTTTTCCAAAAATAGTTCTGAAATCAAGCCAATAGGTAAGGTAAGTAGTTTCATGATCATGACAACCATGTTAACTCTCTCATCGCACCGAATCTCTTTCCACAACAAATGGGTCATATAAGCCTAAAGTTCTTCCTTCTTGGAACTATAGGGTTTTGGAATTGGATGTCACGACTCACGAGGTCAATGGGAACATGAACAGCAGCGAGAATGGACTTAATCGACCAAGATCTATGATCAATTTTAACAAAGGTCTATTATATATCAGGGAGGAGCCTAGATACGTAATATTGGCATTCTAAATTCTAACGACCTAAAGCCTTACCTAATTTTTTATTATAAAAATCTATATTTTTCTTCCCCACCCCTTTTTTTTTTTTTTTTTTTTTGGAAGGGGTGTGGGGGAGAGATGGTATTAAATGCATCAGTGAGATATTACGACCTTTACATAACATAAAAAATAATGGGAGCTACGAGCGGGAAGGGATGGTATTAGATATGTCAGTGAGATAATATGACCGTATGTATTATTGTTACATAAAATAAATAAAAAAAATCATGAATATAAATGAGTGGGAACCCCACTTGAGGCAGGTGGGTGGTGGTGGGGGGGGGGGGGGAGTCACTCACTTCCTCCCAAATGCTCTTCTTGCGTATTGTACTAGAAAATTATTAATAGATACTTAGGGTCTATTTGAGATCTACTTATTTTACTAAAACTGAAAACTTTTTACTTAAAATACTGTAGATAAAGGTAAAAGTTAACTGAAATAGTACAATGGAACTCATGAATAATAGCAAAAATAAGCTGAATAATAAAATAAGTTGACAAGAATAATATTTTCCAAATGGACACTTAGTCTAAACGTCTATGTTAGAAGCACCAATAGTTTGTGGAGGGGAAAGGAGGGTATTTAAACCTTGAACGTCTCTATTGAAAGTGCCAATAGTTGATTTACAAAACTCCTGACGGAAAACAATATTCTTAAGAGATATTATGAGTTAGGAGATACAAATTTGTTGTTGGTTTATGTACTAAAATAATCATAATCTTATTTGTATCAAAAGTTTTGTAGCTTAATGACATTACTTGGTCTTTTTTATAAGAAGAAACAATGTTCAAATCCTCCTCACCACTTATTTTTAGTTTATGATTAACTTAGCACTTAGGTTTACTTTTATATATATATATATATATATATATATAGGGAGTCCATTATGAATACAAGTCATCAAGTTGAATCAAATTGATTATGCATCGTTCTCTAGTTTTATACAATCTAGAGTCTTATAATTCAACAAACACTTCCTAGTATTTTGGAAAGAGGCGTTTATGGTTTAAATCATTTTCTCCTAACTAATAAACTATTAAGATAAAAAAAGGAAAAAGAAGAAGAAGATGGTGACAGTGATGGCAGTAATAATAATAATAATAATTAGTTTTATGATAACGGTGGAAACAGGTAGATCTCAGGTCAACCTAACCACCATCAGATTTGACAAGGCAAAAAATGCCCACCAACATTCTATTTCTAAATCTTACATACAAGATTCTAAGGCCAATTTGTAAAGCATATAATGATATATAGTCATATTCCTGTTCTTATTTTCGTTGTCACCCGCCATGATCAGAAAAAGTATCGAAATTCTGAGGCTATCTATTGCACAACACAGTCAACTCTTAACTTGGAGTAGTTGCCTGGCGTAGTTGGACTCATAGCAATTGGAACAGGCTTTTAGTTAACCTAAATCTGTTGGCAGTTTTGGTAAAGTCTATTGGAACCCATATAAATTAATCAGATAATATTGGTAAGAATCAGATTCAAACCCTTGCAAGTCTTTAAGAGATGGAATGGAAGGTAAAGATCATTTTCAAGTACCTTTCAATAAAACTGATTACATCTTTTAATCAATTAGATTTGGATGCAATCCGGATCTTTTTTTTCTTTTGGGGTTTTTGTATTTTTGGACTAAACAAATTTGAGAATATTAAGCAACAATTGGTAAATTAATTAAAGCAAGAACATCCTTCTTTTCCTTGAATTTGCAAGACAAATGTCATGCATGTAGACCACAAAAAGAGAACGAAGAAAATTGAAAATTTGGATGGTCCCAGAGACAAACTAACTCATAATTATGAGGTTCTCAATGGCAAGATCTTTGAGTTTATGGATCCAATAATTATATTTTTGGTCAACTCTGGGGTCTACTGGCAGTTGGTCAATGATTATGTTCCATGAACACTGATTAGAATTCCACTATACATGTTAAAGAAACACGACCTCATCATGATAGTAGTTCATTGTGCAACAACTCTTTTTTTTTTTTTTTGTGCGGCTGAAATGTGCAAGAACTTCATAATTTGCAAATAAATATAATAGTATATCTACGTTACATATAGTTATATTCATTTTCTTCTTCAAATTACCTTGGATCTTGGATTGTAACTTTAGTAGTAAAATAAATATATAATAGTATCTACGTTACATATAGTTAATTCAACCTATTAATATTATAATATTATTGCTAGCTACTTGATTTTGGGATTTTTCTTTTCAAAAATTTCATTCTCTCAAAACTTTTTAACAGTCAAATTATTCTTCCACCCTTTTATATATGGGATTGTAGATAATTAAGGTGTTATACTCAAGTCCCAAGAATTACGTGAGTTGCTTACTAATTAATTAGAAAAACAAATATTTTTATGTATTACATTATTTTTCTAGCACTTTAAAAGCAAAATTTGTTGCTTTGATCCCTTTTTGAGCCTAAGCCAGAAATTTTGACTTGTTCCATTGTTTCATTAAACACCAAAAGATGGGTTGTTTAGGATTCCCTTTCTCTTTGCTTGTTTTTGGTTCGACTGTTGTTTTAGAAGTAATAATAGTATTGTAGGTAGGTGAAAAGAGAAAAAGAAAACATAGCTAGAATTCCCAAAAGCATAGAGGTTGGTCGGGCTAGTGTTTGTCAGTTGGTGGTTTGTAAAACAAGAACAACCCCTTTTTTTTAGGTCAGACCAACTAGTGAGATACTCCGATGAGCAACTTAGCGAAAAAAATCATGAAAAAAAAAAAACTCAATTAAATGACATGGTTGGGAGAAAATGAGTGCATTACTCTCTCTCTGGTTTGGGGGTTTATGTATAGTCTTGCTCAGACTGAGCTCCCTAGACTTGTTCTTGATCAGCCTACCCATCATGGACTTGTGCGATTTTTTACCTCTAAGGTTTTATGAAAATTGTCCTCTTTATATTTCTCTTATACAATACCAATCCAAGCCAAAAAGCTCTCAACAAACTTATAGAATCTACAATTTCTGCCACTAGGAATTTGGCCTATCGTGCATTATGGGACACCATACGCGGATTACTTTCTTCATAAAGGGAGCCATGGCTTTGAATCTCCTACTACTCAATCATGATACTCGTACATTTTTATACATAAATTTACAAATATATCTGAATTGTAAATATTTTATAGATGATATAATTATATATTAATCTTTGATTATTTTAGTATGGTACAATCATGTAGGATACGAAAAGATGTTGTAACCAAATAGTTGATTTTTATTTTTTAATATTCGTTCAATGAAAAATTATCAAGTGGTGTAATGTTTTAAAAAGTTACGTTTGAGCATAATGAACCCAATACTATATATATGCACCAAGGTGAATTAAGTCAAAATTTTAGTTTAGGAGACAAAAATGAAGTAAAATATTAAAAAGATAAAAATTTTCTAATTATATAATTTGAAAAATCACTTGTGTAAATATGATTTTGGTATTTTATTTTAAATATAAAATTCATAACATTTTTTTTACAAGTGGATTCCCTTATAAGTACGGAGGGATTTTTTTTTTGGGAAGTCAATAAAAGCAGTTCTTAGGGGAAGGACAATTTCATAAATATTACAATAAAACTTTATATGTATATTTTAAGTTTTACAAGTTCACTAATTGAAAAGGCTAATTGTGTTCCTAAAGTATCTTAGTATTTATTGGTGGTGGACCCAAGTCCTAAAATAAATTTTCTTCTCTTTTTATTTTTTCTTTAAAAAAAATTAGATAAGTGTAATAGGTTCAAATGGAGAAAGTATTTCCACACTCCACAGTTCCACTTTTGAAAAACATGCTGAAAAATGAAAAGGAAATACTTAGTTTTAGCTAGAGCGGTGGGTTCTTAAAACTAATAGTGAGCACATGACATGTATGTGTACACCTCATCCTATATCTCAATCATAATTAAAGTCAAAATAATTATTTAAGATAGTTGTTAGGAACTTAGGATACTAATGGTTACAAAGACTTTAGATTTCAAATATTAATTGTCAAGCTATGTAGTGATGGATAAAGGAACCTATTTGAAGAATATACCAAAACATGTATAACTATTTGTTACACTTTGATTGATACTCAATTACAAAACAGTAAAATTTAATATTTTAATTTTAGACCTCAGTGCTGACTACTTGTTTTAAGGATTTTTTTTTAAATTTAATTTAATTTCTTTTTGTTTTAGAAAAAGGAAAATGATTTTAAGTTGATTATAAATATAATGTGAGGATATTTTGAAATATTTGAAAAGTGGGGGCTAAAAAAGTTACTCCAAGTATAGATGTAGCATAACTAGAATGTTAAAAGTTATAATCTAGTCATAAGTTATAATTAATCACGTGAATACTATGGATTCAAATTCTATCAGCAAATAAATGAATAAGTAGATGAATAAGAGCACATGATATTAAAAAAATTTGAATTTATAAAAATAAATCATCCATAAAGTGATTTCTTAGTGCAAGAGAGCATGGTGAATAGTTTTAATTCTAAATTCCATTATTGTGGCCTTTAATTAGAAGAACCTAATGGAATTTCATTTGGCAGGTGATAGTTAGGTGAAGAAAATCATTCTTATCCATGTCGATTTAATAAACTACCCGCCGTCTAAAGACAACTAATTAGGTGCTTCCAGTCAAAATATTGGAAATATAGCAGAGGCCATGTTTTTTATTTTTCTCGAAATTGTACTGTGAAAGCATAGATAGCCATTGGATAGTCAACCAGCAAAGGACACAATTTCGACCGTTGGGACGAAAAGGGGAACTCTTTCGGTTGGTAGAGGAAATGGAATACAAGAATTTCAAGTTTTGGAAAACATAAAATGGCATGAAATTCAAAGCAAAGGGGGTCCCAATTTAGAAGAAATTTTATCTACTTTTTGTTCCTAGAACACCTTCCACTAGATTAAATACTTCATTAATTAGTTTTTCCGTGGAAAATGATTCATTACCCATTAGTTTTCCAAAAAGGAGGGAAAATATATTACTCCTCCATTATCATAGATTTGGGTATGCCTTGAGCCCACCTTACACTAATATTTTTTTATAATAAAAAAATAGTGAAGTCGCATTTTGCATTTTCTTTTTAAGGGGTGGAGAGTGTTTGGAGAAAAGACAATTTTAGGGTGCCAAAAGTCTTCGTATAAAGAAATAGGTAATGATTTTTGTTTCATAAGTGGTGGCTAAACCTGTTCTCATGGCCTATGGTCACGTGGTATAGCGACATTCTTATCCAATATTTGGTTTTCAACGACCATAACCTTTTTTTGCCAACATTTTGATTTTTTCACCGTTCTAACATGGTAAACTATGAGTGGTTACCTATTACACATTTCAAAACTATGATGTTAGATATTCTCTTTAGAATAGTCAAATCTAGGAGGGAAGATATTTTTTTCCTCTGCCTACATGTGTTTCCACACTCTCACTTATAACTGAGTTAACTCGTAGTATCTTTTGTTTTTTTAGGGGCAACTCGTGGTATCTAACTCGTAGATACCAACCATGAGTTAGATACCAACTTGTGGTATCTAATCTCGCATGTGAGGGGTACATGTACACATGCATCTATCCACTTTGTATAGAAGTTCAAAATTCTTGTATTTTCCTGTCTTTTGTACTAGTCCCTATTGGAATGGAAAAAGGGAAGTTTGGCTTTCAAAATCGGTACTCTTGAACCTTTATTCTTTTAAAACTAGTAAATATATACTTTTAAGACATACATTAATCATTCATTATATGAAACATTCTATAGGAAATTGAAAAGGTTATAAAAAAATTAGTCACTTTTTTTCATTTTTTATAAGAAGTTTTTAAATTAGTTTACTAATGTGTGCCCTTAAGATTTTCCATAAAAAAGACTATATATAAATATAATCCTTTTGACATATTGCCAAGAGAATCAGACACATTTGGACCTCGGTTAAACTCATTCAATGTTGGTAAATATGGTTCTTAGGGTTTAATCATAATTTGATACTAGTATTGATCCTCCGTCTGATCATGACAAATAGATTTTGTTACTTTCAGTTCAAAAGATCTCGGGCGTTGATTTGATAATTAAATATAAAAATAAAAATAAAAATTCAGGCGTCCTAGAATGTACAGATTAATTTTGAAGAATATCATTAATCTCAAAATGGAGGTGAGGACTAAGGCATAGTTTTTTTCATCTTTGCTAAGTACATGTTTGTGGAAGATTGTTACCTTTGGTATGTTTGTAAATCAAGACTTAAGTTTCAGTAGGTTGCATTTGTTAGCTCGATGTCCTTGTCATCGAGCTAGATGTCATCGACTATCCGGGTAGACGAATCGTAGGTTGGAGCAGAGCAGATGTTCCTTTGCTAGAGCAACTCAACCAATACACCATTAAAGGTTTTGGATTTTAATTGAAATTGAAATTGAGAAACAAATACGTGAAGTTTTATACAAAGATTATTGTGGTTGTGGTTGCATCTATAAGCCTATCTTAAGGACGATGATAATTAAAGAGCAATCCACTATAAGAGGTCAAGTGATTACAAGGTATAAAAAATGATTAATATCAAATTAGACACTCAACACTTTCTTTTTGATAGAGAAAATCTTGGACAAGTTGGAAAAAATGAAGGAAAAAGCATAGAATTTTTTCTACAAGTAGTTTGTTAGAAAAGAAATGTGAGGGGATAGAAAAAGGGTTTGGGGAAGTTACAGAGGTTCACTCAATACTTTCTTACACTTTGGCTCACTTTCCAATACCTTCGTGTAAGTAAGGGGAAAAAAAAGAGTAAAAGTTAATAGATGCTCTAAGGTATTGATTTAAAAAATATATTTAAAAACTTTTTATGTGAAAAGAAAAATAATAAGTTAATTTTTTTTACGGTTTTTTATATTTCCGACGAAAGTGGTGTTAAATTTTTCTTAAAATAATTTATTAAAAGACACCAATTAACATAATCCAAAAAATAAAATAGGAAGAAAATAGTTTGGTGAGATAGGGTTTACAATTTTTGCCTCTTGTTATTCAAACTTCCGACAATTTTTAACCCATACAACCATACTTCTCCAATTTTCAATATCACTATTCTTATCTCCAATTTGAAAAAAAAAAAACAATTTTCTACGTTGTTAATAAGTGTGTTATGCGTGATTTAAAACATAACAATAAAACAACAAAACACATTATTCGTTAAACTACAGTAAGCCCAAAAGGAATTGAATTATGCTGATAAAAAATTATATTTTATGAAACTGGTTATTATATGAGCCACGCCATTATAATAAAACTTTTATTTTTTGTGAGAAGACCATTATAATAAAACTTAATGTATTATTAAAAAAAAAAAACAGTGAACACATTTTTTTTAATTAATAATAAACTGATACAAGTAATTATACTAAGAATAATTAAATATTTAAAAGGCGATAAATAAGTTGATATTTTAAACTAAAACAAGCCAATCTTAAGTTAATAAAGGGTTTGTCACTTCTCCGTTCAGTACAATATAGGAATGATATAAAAGAAAGAAATAGAGGAGAATAAGAGATACCACTTTTATATTATGTGTTTGGTATGAGGAATGAAAAAAAAAAAAAAAAAAAAAAAAAGGATAATTGATGTCAATTTCTTTTTGTTTGGTTAAGAACAAAAATGGGAGGAAATAAATTATACTTTCACACAACTTATTTCTTAAAAGAAAAAAGCTAAAAAAAAATCAAATAAAATAAAAAACACTCAGAGACCTTATCTCTTTAAACAAAAATAAGCTAAAGAAAATAAAGGATTAGATTAATTCACATTGGTGCAATTATCCCCACTCTACTTATAAAAACTTTTACCACTTTCACCGTTTATTTTTTCTTTTTTTTTTTTAATTGAATGATAATTGAGATTAAAAGGTTTTTTTTTTTTTTTTTAATCTAACTCTCAATCTCAGCATGAAGACTAGCACCCAATCTTAATCCAATAAACTCATCCAAACTTCCAAGTCCTAACATACCTTTATAGGTGTGACACAATAGTTAGAAAATTATATTTAAGGTGTACAATGCAAATATATATACAATTGGGTCAGATGACCGAGTTTGATTGAAGCTTACCCACATAGCAATTTTTTGGAGTTGCAATTTTTAAAAAGACAAAGTTTAACTACAAACTTGATTGTAGCCTAAGGCAATAACTCTCTTTAAAAATAATTATCATGATTACATATTTTAAAATCTAAATTTTAAATTGCATATTTTTTAATTATGTTCTTAATATACATGTTAAATTTCATACCAATTGGATGTAATTTACTATTCGATATAAAAGTAGAAATTTAAAATGTTATTGATGACATAACTATTGATCTTTGATCTTTTGAAAATTTTGCAAGTATGAATGATATAAGAAAAAAATGTATCCAATGGTGGATTTGTTAAAATTTACATCCAATAAAAAAATATTGCGTAAAGTTATAGTTTTGAGCTACAACCAAATTTATAGTTAAACTTTGTTATTTTTGAAATTCAACCAAGAAAAAAAGAAAGCGACTCCACACCCAATTAATGATTCAGTGCTCTGTGATGGCACAAAGGTCAATTCATCACACCCGCAATGAGGCAATAATAATCAAATGAGACAAACATATAGCTGTTGTTGTTGGAATATTACAATTTCTCATTTGGAAAAAGACCCAACGATTTGTAATATACTTTAATATATCATGAAAATTACGTAAGAAAGGAAATACGATTCTGACACAATACTTTTAAAAAAAAGGATGTATAATATAAAGAAACCACAAATTTTTCCGTGGAAGAGAATGATGTGTTTAATTTTTCTCCGTAGTTTATACTAAGTGTAGTTATGTCACCAAGATTTTCTCGTGATTACAGTTGTAGGATCTTGCCTGGACCTTGACATGAACAATATCAAAGATTGTTGTAATAAGGACACTGAAATTTTGTTTTTGTATTTTCCTATTCTTTGGCTCATTATGACACTGACCTTAAGGTCCCAAATCTTGGTGTAGTAATTAACCATCTATGATATTGCAACTTTATATAAGAAAATTTTACAAAAAGCATACATTCTCATTGGTTAAGTAGCATTGCTGGCTGAGACATCGCATGTTTTGTGATCTCATGGAGAGCATAATTTTTATTGAAAAGATAACATCATTGGGTGAGTGCCTTGATGTTTAAGCAAAATCTATGAGGTCTCCAATGTCCCATTATCCACTAATTAAAAGTGCTTAGGGATTATATATGTATTATCTATAACCGACACCATTTTACATTCTTTAGCAAGGTTATGATACGATAAGATTCTGCCTGTCTTGTACACCAACTTTTTAAATATTGTCGACCAACACTTCATTGTATTTATTTACTTTTTAGTTTCTTGTATCATCATGGAATACAAAATTGAATTGAACTAATATTCAGCTAAGCCAATGAAAATTTTCCAATAGCCTTATGATAAGTCAAGTTTGTCGTACTGTTTATCTGCATGGGGTTGTCTTGACTTCTCAGAAGCTAGCTTGCCAAAGTGTCTGTATTCAACCGGCGACGATTGCGTCGTCGCGCACGTGGCAAAGCATGTGAGGCAAGAAAAGAAGAAAAGGAATAATCTGCGTGGTGAGGGGGACAAGTTGGAATATCTGTAATCATTGTTCTTCCTTAATCATGCTTTTTTTTTTTTAAACTACACTTTAAAATTGTGCTCTCTTTGGATGTTACAGAGGGATGGTAGCTATGTTGGTAATGGCATGATGAATTTGACTTTGGAAAAAAACCTTCTATTGCTTAGTGGACTCTTTCTTTTAAGTGGCCCTCTCTTTCTCTCTTGTTGAAGCAAAGTATCTGATTATTCCGGGAAACATTTTCCCTAATTGGAAGTTCCATTTAAACGTGTGATTAATAGCCTATTGCAGTGAGAAGCAAATGGGGTATAAAAAGAGAGTCTGGTAACACGCACTTTGACACAACTAAGACACATAAGAAGCAGTGATTAAGTTATTTTTCATTGAATTTTAGTGATGAATCTATGTATAAATGATATAATCCAACCGCGCATTAGTCATACGAAAGTCGTGTCAAAGAATATGGGAAATAATCGAACTAAGACACATGAAAGTCACATGAGAAGAAGTGATTAAATTATTTTTCATTGAATTTTAGTGATGGATTTACGTATAAGTAATATAATTCAACCGCGCATTAACCATATGAAAGTCGTGTCAAAGTATGTGGGAAAGCGTGTTATTATCTATCCACCTATTATAAAGACATACGGGCGTGGTACTACAAAGGAAAGAAATGACATCTCTTATTGGATCTTTGTTGAACATGAGGGCCCCCAAAATCCTTTATTGCCACGCGCTCTTTGGAACAAACAAACAAAGCATGGCCAACAAAAAATCGTGATCATATGTGTCAACAAGGGGGGAAAAGAAATAATATTGCGGAAATGACTTAACACATCCTCGGGATTTCTATAAGCTCTTGGCCTTCATCCATTTGCCTCCCTCTTTTGTCCCCCCCAGGAATCTCACGAGCACCATGATGGGGTCTCAATTAATCAAGCCATGCAGCACAAAAATGGAGTACAATTTGATGACCCAACATGCTGAACTTATGTCTCTAGCCTTAGCCCATTAAGAGCCTACCTTGAACAGAGGTTTAGGTCTTTGAATCCCATGCCACCTTGCACCTCTCTCTCTCTCTTTTTAAGGGCTAAATGACCTCGACTATTCTCTCATTACAATTAATTTTAGTTGAAACATTGCTGAACTTTTTCTTCTGATTGATTAATTTGAGAATTTTGGTCTTCTGGGATTGAAAAGTTGTGGCTCGTTCTGGGATTGTTTAGTTTGTTGTAGGAAGTAAAGCTTTAGTTTTAAAAATTTACTTGTAAAGATTTTGCACTAAAGAGTTTTAACTAAAAATAATTTTAGTGTTCAGAGTGTTGCAAAGTTGTTATCCTATTTGATAACTAAATTATTAAGGTTTTATTTTTTTTAAGAAGAGTTTTTAGCTGTGAAAATGACAAAAGAGTACATAGTAAATGTGGTTTGTATTTTATAGTTGAACCCAGTTAATTTAATTAATATTTATTATTATTATTATTAGAAGAAGAAGAAATCTAGGAACTTCAAAATTTTCACAACTATTGATATTATCTGTTATGATGGGTGCTTTATAAAGGTCATGATTGGTGCTTGATAAAGGTAGTGTCAATGGGGAGAGAATGGGCAAATGCCCTTTTCAAAAAAAAAAAATCTAGCATTTTTTTTCATTTCCCAAATTAATTAGGAAATTGCCTCTTTTTTTAAACTTGATTTTCTCAAAATTGAGTTATAAAAAAATTAAAAAAAAAAATTCTAAAGCCCTATAGTGATATTTTAAGGAGCCTATAGTGGCGTTTTGTAAGTCGATTACCATGAAGTCAAGTTACATGCAATTTTTTTTTCCTTTTTTCACCTATAACTCGACTTCCTGGAGATCGAGTTACAAAACACCACTATAAGTCCTTAAAACGTCATTATAGGCTCTTTAAAAACGTCATTATAGGGCTTAACTCGATTTTGAGAAAATCGAATTTCAAAAGAGGAGTATTTCCCTAATTAATTTGGGAAAGAGGGCAAAATGCTGAATTGTTTTTTTAAAAAGGGCAAAGGCCAATTTTTTCCGTGTCAATGGTAAATTCATGTAAAAGTTATTTTTCAATCACAATATGTCACCTTTACAAGTTGTGAAAAAAAAGATTATAAAAAAGATGTCCCAACTCTCGATGGATGGATCATGAGTGTCATGGAAAATAAGATTCAAAGATTTAACATTAAATCTTGAAATTCCAACTTTAGTTTAAATTTGTTATTTTAGTTATAAGAGGACACTAAAAACTCTTTAATAAAATTTATTTTATAGATGCGATGAAATTTTAATCTATAACATCTGTTTTATAATAATTGCACTTTATTATCGGCCAAAACCACCAATTAGTTAGAATAGACAAAGTTTGAACATTAGATCTGTTATTCGACGACAACAAAATGCTTCATCAATTGAGTTAATTGGAACTCATTAAAACTCTTAAACCATATTTGTTTTAACAAAATTGTGAACCATATAACAAATTTGATAACTTTTAAGATAAACCTGTTTAAGGCTCCATTTGCTTCCGTATAAAATATTTTAAATTGAAAAATATTTCCAAGTTAAAACCATTTTTAGTAATAAACAAAAACTACTTGTTTTTTATTTTTGAGAAGTGCTACATCCACAATATTTTCACAACAAATCCTAGTTGGTGAGTTATTACAAGTTTTTAATTTGAATCAACCATTGAAATTACTTTATTGTCCACTAGTAACAGTAAGTAATAACTTGCCAAATAGGATTTTTTATGAAAATATTGTGGATATAGTATTTTTCTTCAATTTTTGGTTATATTCCTAAAAATTCTATCAAAATCTTTTTTTTTTTTTTTTGACATTCAACAAATCACAAATATTCCAATATATTTTTATATAGATGTGAAATAAAATATTTAATTTACCACTTTAAAATACAAATACGAAACAAGTAAAATAAACTTGAAAAGATAAACACAATAATGCAATAGCATATATATATATATATATATATGAAACCACAAAGTTATCAACAAACTTATACATTCATATGCATAATGACACAATTGAAACCTCCTAGTTGACACTTTTTTTTTTTTTTTTTTTTGCAACTTTTTAAAAATTTGGAGGCAATTCCCAAAATTTTCAGTCATATCGTGATCATTTTAGAGGTTTTAAGAGGGATTTTTCATCATTTCAATGCTTTTGGGGCATTCTACTAATTTTTTAAGTTTCAAGATTATTTTGGTGATTTTGTAGGATTGAGAGTATTTCCAAAAAATAAATAAATAAATAAAAAATAATATAAGTTAACCACTCTCTCCCCTTACCCTCTAAATTCCCCCGATTTGGAGGAATTAAAACTAAGTTGTTTGGAGGGGGTAAGATACGCCTCCGAATTCTCTCAAATCCACTCCGCCCTTTGAAAAACATTCAAACAAAGTTCATTAAATCCTTCTTATCCCCTTCCCTCTAATCCCTTCTCCTCCATCCAAACAAACTTTAAAGTTTTTATTGGGGCATTTGATCACTTTAAATATTTTACGGATATTTATATTATTTTATAGGTTTCAAGGTATTTAATCATTTTAGAAGTTTTGAAGTGTATTTTTGTCATTTTAAAAAATTGAGAGTATTTTGATTATTTAGAAAATTTCAATAGTGTTTTAAAGGTTTTGAGGCTATTTTGATATTTTTCTATCATTTTTAGATTTATGTTCCCTTCAAGTTGAAAATTGTTCAAGCATAAAACATTTCAACATCAGAGATCGCTTTTTCTGATCTAACAGAAAATGGCTTTAATTTAACCAAGTTTTCCAACCGTCCAAACACACAAAATGAGAAAGATATTTTTTGAAAAATGTTTTACGTCGAATCAAAAGGGACCCAAGTTCCTATCAAAAAAAAAAAAAAAAAAAAAAAAAAAAAGGGACCCAAGTAATGCATTAATCAGACATGCCCTCTACATAGCTACAAATCACTAACCGTTCTTTCTTATTTTCAAACCTCAGAAAAGAGGAAGCCAAAAATATTTACATCAACTGTGTTGCGTAGAGTTTTCCAGTGATTTTACCACCATCACTCTTAAATGTGTCTGTGAGCTAGCAAAAACAAAATTGGCTTCTTAATTTGCCCTTGCGCTACAATATATGGATATTCTGGAAAACAGTATTTAAGGTCATTTCAACCACTGAGGAATAACATCAACTCAGTTCCTCATGAAAGCTGCCCAATTCATTTGATTTCAGAAACAATTGACAGGATTTTAAAACCAGTAAACCTAAGAATCATCATATGATGGCCAAAAATACATAGAATAAAAAAAAAATCATATGACGACCAAAATTACGTAAGAAAAGAAAAATCACAAGACGACCAAAAATACATTCATAATCAAGCCGTGCAGCTTGGACTCAACTTTTTGCTGGACTTTTTTTGGAACGGCCAATACATGCCTTAATCTCTTCATTACTCATAATTTCCTCAACACTAAATTTCAATAAATTGCAACAATCCATAAATTCAGCATTCTCTCCAGAAACAAGAGATAAATCCTTGACCTTTCCTTTGAGATATTCCATCAATATGAACCCTGCACAAGTGCTCAGAGAAGATACTGGTCTGGTCAGAAAATTTATAAGCTAAAATAATCATTGAGAATCAAATTCAAACCTTCATAAATTGACCAAGTGTATGAGCAACAAAAAATTCTTTTTCAGTTGAATGACCTGATAGAGCTAATTCAATTTTAAATTTATAAAACACCAAACTTTGAAATGAATTAAAGATCAAACTTCAAAATGATCAAGCCACTCAGATTCAAGGGCACAGCATTTCCCAGTCAAATTTGTTTTGGTACTGTTGCAACTTTCTACAGAAACATATACTTAGTACCTTCTTGCCTATAGAATGAAATTTGAGACTATTCAAGTTCAAGGAAATATTAACTCCATGATCTTTGTAAAACCTACTCCATGGTGTTATGCTACAACCCCAAGCACCTCTCCCCAAAACAAAGAATGGACAGTGACCTCAGCTAAACTTAATCAGAACTTGGTCTTCCAAATTACCTAAGGAAAATGATCCACAACCAACATTCAAAAGAAAGCTCTGCAATAGGCTTTGACCTAGAGGTTACTTTGAATTAAGGACATTCATAGGTGTATAGTCCTCTCAGGTGGTTAGCATCTCTGGAAACTTTTTTCCAGCTACATTGTAATTGCATCAACTGTAACAGTCATATGAGGAATTTTTTTTTAATTTCTTTTGTCTTTTTTAGCTAGGGTTCAACTTAACAAGCACTCCAACCCCCATCCACCCCCTTCTTCTCCTTCTCTCCTAGTGCTTATGTAAAAACTGAGAGCACCCATCCTTGCCCTTTAACCATTAGATGCTACCAGCACCAACCTGCTACCAATCTTTTTTTTTTTTTTTTTTTGATAAGTCAACCTGCTACCAATCTTTTGGCTAGCCAATCCTACTTAGTTAGCATTAATAAGACATTAAGGCTTACTTTTGAGTAGCCATTACAAACACTGAAAATCACCAAAAATGGGAAAGGAAAATGTAAAACATTACATAACATAAATGCTCACAAAAATTTGGAACTTAATTTAGGGATCTTCTGTGCATACTCTTCAGAACGATGGACCAATGGAATATTGCTTACACAACTAACATCACAACTTTCAATCATTATAAATTTGACCATTCATCTTAGCCATAGTCCAGTTTGGGAACACATCTTTCTCTAACACTAGAACTCAGTCCATTGTCTCAGGGCAATTGAGACTTCTGATGATAAATATTTTTTATGATAGTTAAGTATTCTATATGTTGAACTAGAGCTGTAAAGCATTTCAAATTGCATTTTAAAGTAGGAAAGCTTTCTTATAATACCTTTGTTGGATTGGATGTCTGTTTTGCATAGTTTGTCTTCATGTTTGTAACTTCTGTTATTAATTTGATAGATTCTTGTAACTTGCATGATTGATTATATGGTCCCCAGCTGTATACTTGGGTGACTCTATTGTTTTATATTAATAGGAATTCCATTACTCATTTAAAAAAAATAAAAAAGCTTTCCTGTAAGACCTCAACTAGTTTTTCCTTCAACAATGTTCTTTTGTCACTTTGAGACACTGGGATGCATGAGAAAATTATTACATGCTCCCAGAGCATGGTTATGTGGTGCTCCCAACTCTAACATTCATGGTGGATCCCACCAAGAATTTAATAAGTGGGATCTACCATGAATGTGAAAGGAGGGAGCACCACATTACCGTGCTCTAAGAGCACCTAATAATTACTGAAGATAGATGATAGTATTATATTATAATATTTATTCAATCCAAAACCCTTGAATCAACCAAGAGGCACATAAATCCACCACTACAATGAAGAAACCTCTGAATCCCTAAGGAAAATCATAATCAGGTCGTTATGATCACTTGAATCGACGAGGCGATTTGGTTGCTCTGGTTATGATGTTGTGAGCTGTTGATTAATTGGTTCATGAAGTTTGGTTACATGTAAATGATTTCTTAATCATATTTTGTCATGAAATCGATGAAAGAACTGAAATCATGGACTACTGTTTTTCTTCTGAATTATTTTCAATGATTATTTTCTCAATTCAATAATTCGGCTCTGACTCAAGACACTTAGGATTAGTGTTTAGTCCTAATAGTCTATATAATAAAACTATCGTACTCCTATCGCAACAAGTTTATGATGAATAAAATTTCAGTTAAATTTTTTCAATGGCATGGTGTATATTCCAAGATTTATATATATATTTTTATTCTTGGTAAATTTGTGTTGGATTGCATCAGTTTTGATTGTCCTGCATCATAATATTTTATAGATAGCCTATAAAGATGGCATCATTATTACTGGTGATGACAAGAAAGGAGTTGTCAAGTTAAAGGCATTTTTTCAAACTTTGTTTCAAACTAAAGATCTGATAAAGTTACATTATTTTTTAGGTATTGATGTAGCTCATCAAAGGAAGGAATTAGTTTGTCAAAAAGAAAATTTGTTATTTTGGAAGAAACAGGATGTTAGGTGCAATGAGTTATATATATATATATAGGGCAAACCCCAGTACACAAGGAGTAAACAAAGGAGAGCACCCTATGAATCCTAAACTATCTCTGTAGATTAGGAGTTATTCTCTAATCTTGAGTGGTATCATTGATTGGTTGGTAAGATGATCCGACCACTACTCAACCAAATATCAATGTTCACCATCAATGTTGTGAGTCAGTATATGGCAACACCCTGTATTCGACAGAGGGCGGTGGTACTTTGGATTGTGAGCTACCTTAAAGCTAATCCAGGACATAGACTGTTATAAACAGCCAATATTATTTGTGTGTAAAAGCTTTTACAGATTCAGACTCGGCAAGGTCACCCTTAGATAGGATATCTACTATAGATTATGCCCATTCCTATGAGAAACCATGATCACTTGGAGAAGTAAGGAGCAGTGTTGTGTCCTGTTCTAGTGCAAAAGTTGAATATGTCATGTCTTATACATCTTGTGAGCTTATATGGATTTAACATCTTTTATAAGAGTTTTACATTTGATGTGCAGTTGTCTATGACTATGTATTGTGAAAATCAGGCAACAATTCATATTGCAACTTAGTGTTCATGAATGAACCAAAAATATAGAGATAAATCTTCATCTTGCCCGAGAAAGACTGGAGAGTGGTGTGATTGCCACTCAGCATGTCTCTATTGGGGCCAAAAACTGCTGATATGGTCACGAAACCATTATGAAAGGCCTGTTTTAGATTTGTTATGGGACAAGTCAGGACTATATGATAAATATGTCCCAACTTGAGGGGGAGTATTATAAGTAATATAGTATTAGTTGTAAGATCAATTTAGTCATTTTTTATTTTATGACTAATACCTTTTTTTTATATAATTGTATTTTATAACTAGTGCTATAAATAATACGTGTGTTAGGGTTATGGAATGAATTAATTATAAGCATAATATTTGAATTAAAAGGGTTTAAAGGCACAATCTCATATTGACATGTAGAGGGCAAGACGAAGACAAAATATGACATGATAAAAAAAAGAAACTAAGGGCACGTTGGTACACTATAATAATTATCACATGGGAATAAGAATAAGTATTACAAGGAATACATTAAGTTAGAATGTAATAAGTATTACTATTCATTAATTTGGTGACTATTTAGGAATAGAATCCTGAATTTGCATCCACAATTTAGTAGAGAATAAAAAGGTGTAATTAAATCATTTTTAAGTCAAATTTCTTAAAATACACTTATTTTAGGATGTTCAAAATAGAGCTAATAATTAACAACAAGGAAAATTTATTTTCTTTCCTTTTGAAAATGTGGAAACTAATGGCTTTTTAGGATATTTTTTTAAAAAGTTATTACATAAGGTGAAGAAATAGATATTCAGTACTTTTGATAAGGAATAGTTATTCCTCATTTTTAAGAATAACTATTTATAAGGAATAATTATTCATTGTAATAAAAACATAACCAAACAACCGAATAGTTATGTCATAAGAATATCTATTACATTACAGTATCTATTACGATCTACCAAACATGCCTGAAATCAACATGTTGAAGAAATATATGACGTTAAGATAAAAGTTTTCAGTCTTAGGTGCAGACTGTATAGATAAAATTCTGAAACCAGCATAAACAACTGCTGTTGTCACATTAGTGCAATTAGAAAAACAAATACACAAAATCAGCCCATATATAGAATGTGAATTGAATGGAAGATGCTAATTAGAATTAATAAAAGATAAACAGAATATATGGAACAGATACAACAGAGTCCTTTGAGAGACCAAAAAAAAAGGCAGCGGAAAATAAATCAAATTGGGCATCAGATAAGAAGAAGATAAATGCTAATTAGAATTAATGAAGATAAGAAGAAAATCAGGAAGAGATTCGATAGTGTCCTTTGACAGAACAAAAAAAAAATGGCAGCACAAAAAATCAAATTAGACATCAGATAGATGCAGAAATAGGGTATAACAATATTTCGCAGAATATTGCAGAAGTAAACTCAAACTACACACCTGACAAAGTAAAATTAATAAATTATTAATTGCTCATGAAATCATCAGTTCCTAACGATGGCAATACATTTATTTATTTTTTGATAAGTAACTACGGTAAAACATGAAAATTAAGGATTAAATAAATGCATAGAAACAAAAGTGGAAGACATACCCATGGCTCGTAGCATCTTTAGATCAAACTTTTTAGCTAGACTTTCATGGCCAATTACTTTTGCACGTTGGAGGACCAGCATTTTTAAGCTTATCAGCATATCCTGTCCAATCAAAATATCAAATACTTTCATGGTCATTGTCAAAAATCAACACCAAGAATCATAAAAGCAATGGCAATGGCTAAAGGATTTTACTTGTACATCTATGGCATATGGATGTAGACTCCAATGAAAATGAAACATACCAATGTAAATTTGTAATAACACACATTTAATGCTAAAAGTTGTTTGAAGAGGGCAAGCAGGTAGCATTGCAAATCAAACTCAAGCAAATTTGATGTCCAGAGTGCAATCAAGAAAAATTTTAAATAAACCCAATTTCCGGGTTTAAGATCCATACAGAGCAATCATGCATCAGGATTCACTTTGACAATTAATGGGGTTCAAATCCCAGTGCCCAGGCACCACAAGAGGTGATGGAACCAATGGTCTTGGACCCCATTCACATTGACAATTAAAAAGCAATTGATTTACATTTACCACCTTTTTGTTTCTTGAATTGTACATTACCACATATGCTATTGAGTCTAACAGAATGAGACCAAAATCTAATCAACTTTATCATCTTCATCATAAACTAATCAAAATTTTTGTAAAATTTTAAAATAGGCAATGAAATTTTGGTGAAACCCTACGTGACATATACGCTACAATTACAAAGATTGATCATGGGGAGGCAGAAAAATTAATATGGGGGTCCCTTCTAAAACTCAAGGTTTTCAGGTGAAAATCTATTACAAATATTTGAGAGGCAGAGGAAGTTAAAAAGTTATTTTCCCTTGGCAGAGCATTTGGAATGCTTGTGTACCGTCTTAGATGTCTTTCTTCTCATGGTGTTTAACATTAGGGAAGAACTTGGTCACAGATAATTTAAGGAAACAAAGGATAATTATTATGGACTAGTGCTTCATCTGCAAAAGGACATGAAGACTGTGGCTCATCTCTTCCTTCACTATGCGGTGGCTATAGAACTGTGGTCATTGGCTTTTTGCTTGTCTGGTGTTTCTTGTGTTATGCCTTCTGCTGTGATGGAGCTTCTATCATGTTGGTAAGAACACTTTGGTAAGAGAGGTAATGGAGCAATTTGGAAAGTGGCTCCTTTAAGCTTAATAAGGTTTCTTTCGAGGAAAAGAACTGCTCATTGCTTTGAATGGAAAGAACAAAACTTGATTAAGTAAAAGTTCTTATTTTTGAACCCTTTATGACTGAACTTCAACCTCCACCACCTTGTCTACTATGGACTTTCTAGATTTCTTAGAATCCTTGTACATTCATCAGTCATATTTGACTTGCATTTCCTTTATACCCTCTGTGAGTACTAGCCTATGCCCTTTTTCCCATTTTTTATTGGATTTTATTACTTACCAAATTTAAGACCTTAGGATGTTGAACCAGAATGCATCCATTAATGCTGCCTAAAATCTTAACCAAACCCACAACCTAATACGATTTCTAAGCAATTTTCATTTCAAAGAATGTGAGTTTGGATTAGTGACAACATTTCCAATGCACATGAAAGAAAGTAATTGTATGAACAAACAAATACATAAACTATAAAAACTAATTAACTAATTAATTTTTTTTTTTTTAAAAGGGAGGCCATATACTTACAAGCTCTGAAGCAGAAAGGGAACAAAGCCAACTCACATCTTCAGGCCTATTTCTCCCCAGTATTTCTTCTATCTCATCCATTCAAGTAACTAAACTCTTCTATATTATCAAACTTGAACCAAATTTTCACACCTACAAAATCAAACCAAAAAGCTATATAGATACATTAGTTTGCGATAAGTAAAAGCATTCATTAAAAAAGCAAAAAGGGCGCAACCCAAGTACACACAATAGATGCACCAACCAACAACCTATTGTGTTGTAAAACAACAACCCCAATAAATCAGAAAAAGGAAAAACTGCCCAGAAGTTTCACTCTTGAAATTGGGCTTTCAAGACCTTCAAAACACTTAGCATTCTTTCTCTTCAATCCCACATGCCTATGTATGCATATATTCAGAATTGAAAAAAATTGAAAGGTAATCCGAATGTGGGGTTACCCAAATCTTTTGCTTTTTCTGGAGTTGAAGATAGCGTCGGAGAAGCCAAAGCGGTTTCGGCGACGGAGCTGTAGAAGAGAATCGGCAGTGGCGGTGGTGAACGGAGCAGATTGCGTGACGAGGTGGCGTGGTCGTGGTCCGGTTTTGTTGACTATGGCGGCGTTTATTAAATGGTAGACTCAAATCATAAACCAGTAACAAATTGTTTTTTTTTTTTTTTTTTTTTTTTTTTGCTGAGAGATTTATTGTGAAAATATAAATATTGTAAACATGTTGCTTTCAATTGCTAAATTCTAATCATAAGTCGCGGAAGAATTATATATATATATATATATATATATATTTAGAAGAGAAGTATATTTAAACTAAACCAAAATTTTTCAATGAAATAATAATTAACACATATTAATATAATGAAATAACTTATCTTAAGTTAGGACATATATCACATTGTGTATTTGAAAATATGAAAATTTGAAAAGAGTTTCACAATATATGTTAGATATAATGTAATGATAATTGTACACGGTATTATATGATTTAGATATAAATTAAATAAAATTATTTTAATGTTTTGTTAAAACATATGTGATTCACTTGTTAGGAACATATGTCACTATTTTATGTAATTGACTTATCCTTTAACAAAACGCACTTTACTTGTATTTGAGTAGATCTAGGATGTATTTAATACATTAAGAAACCGTGTTTCAAAATCAAGTGTTGAAAACATGCAAATCATCCAAGATTCAAATTGAAGAAGTGTTGTTCATTAAAACTCGACAGATTAGCTATCCATCGAGCTTAAGGAGCTGTTCCAGGCCCGAGGCTCGACAATTTTGCTTCGACAACACCTCGACAGCATGACTATCTATCGAGCTTTATGAAAAATAGAATTCGAGTTCTGTTTTGATTCTAATCCGTGATTATATGTGTGATGCCCCGATTTGATTGATTGATTGTGTGATGTGTGTGGGTGTGTGATGAGTCCCACATCGGGTATTTCTTGGGTTGAACTGGGCTTTATTAACAACTACAAGGAACCTCAATTGTGACTAGTCCTTTTGAGGTATAGCGCAGATGTGGCTAGCGCTTTTCCTTGGGTCGTTACATATGGTATCAGAGTTGCCCGATAACCCCGTGTGGGCTCAGAGACACTACCCCACAAAGTGGGCCTTAACGAGGACGTTAGGAATTTAAGTGGGGGAGATTGTGATGCCCGATTTGATTGATTGATTGTGTGATGTGTGTGGATGTGTGATGAGTCCCACATCGGGTATTTCTTGGGTTGAACTGGGCTTTATTAACAACTACAAGGAGCCTCAATTGTGACTAGTCCTTTTGAGGTATAGCGCAGATGTGGCTAGCGCTTTTCCTTGGGTCGTTACAATATGTTTGGGCCTTCTTTTCTTCTAACCCTAGACATATAAAAGAATTATTTTAAGGACCGTCAAAGTGTACACAAGTTGCACAAGTGTTGAGCAAAGTTTGTTCAAGCAATTTGTAATCGGAGACAAAGTTTTGCCCTAGATCATCATTCTTGTAAAGAAGTTTTGTGTATGTGCACCGTAGGGTTTTGTGACCAAGCATCTTCTTGATCTTTATTGTTGGGATGAATCAAGAATTTTGCAGCCAACAACCTTCTTTAGTTGGTGATTGAAATCGCACATCTTGGGATCGGCGCATTGGTTAGTCACGTACTTGGGAGCCGTGCATCAAAAGGGGAAATTGTTACTACAGAACAAGTCCAATTGGATATTGAGGTAAGGGTACAACTGTAGGTTGGTATAAGGTACTGGAATTCCTTTTCTTGTGACCGCTTATTTTGATAATAGTAGAACTTCGAGAGTGGTGACCGAAAATCATCCAAAGTGGGGTTTTTTGCCGTTAGGTTTTCTCCATTCGTAAACAAATCATCGTGTTATTTATTTTCCGTTACATAATTAGTTTATTGGTGATTTGTTTGTGCTACCATGCGCTTTGCATGTTAATTTGATTTATTAATAAACTTGACTAATTAATCAATTAATTTATAGGTCAATTCGTTTTTGCCCTATCAGTTTCATTTCATGTGCTTCACGAGTGCGATAAGGTTTTGTTTTTTGGTTTTTGTTTTTTTTTTTTTTTTTTTTTTTTTGGGTTTCCATGTTTTTACTCATGACATTTTTTTTTTTACATAAATCTCTCCATGCTATTTAAAGGTGCATAGACCGAGCTCTTGAAACAAAAGAAATGAATACACCAAACCAAATCAACATGTATTTAAATATAAACACAATCACATTAGTGGTAATAATCTCTCTACAACATTTGATTTTAAGAACCAAATGAACTAATAAAATGAAATATTATAATAATAATAATAATAAGAAGAAGAAGAAGAAGAAGAAGAAGAAGAAGATACCTGTTTGAAAAGAAAGATAATGATGAAGTGAGGAAAAAAATTGTGGAGATCAAAGGAATTGTGAAAATAAACTTAAGAAAGAGATAAAGAAGAAAAAAAAATTTTAAAACAGAAAATAAACTTAAGAAAGAGATAAAGAAGAAAAAAATTTAAAACAAAGTGTGATCTGTAAAAAATTTTGGAAACAAAAATACACAAACTAACAAATTAATCATTTCAACAATGTCAAAGAAAACAAACCTTTCTTAAATTTGAGATGGTGATGAGGTGAATAAAAAGTTGAGGCAATCCAAAAGTATGTGCAAAGAAATTGAAAAGATATGTAAAAAGTGTGTGGGATATATCTAAATAGAGATAATGTATGCGAATTTTTAGAAAAAAAAATTAATAAAAAGAATATGTTTTCAGCTTTTAAAATTTATTAAACTATTTAGTGATAAAAGGATGTGGACAATTTCATTTTGGTAATAGGGAAAAAAAAAAGTACGTTTGTGGGGGAAAAAACAGTTTTATTTTTAATTTTTTTTTTTTTTAAAAGTTGTATTAGTATTTGACTACTAATGTGAGAGAGAAATATGGAAGTGGAAAAAAATAGTTTAGTGTAAAAACTTGGGCCATTTCATTTTGGCAATTAGAACCAAAAAAAAAAAAAAACGTTTGTGAAAGGAAAAAAATCAGTTTTATTTTTTTCAAAAAGAAGAATTTTTTTTTTTTTTTTTTTTTTTTTGAGAAACAAAAAGAAGAAGTTGTATTAGTGCTTGACAACAAACGTGAGAGCGAAATGTGAAGGTAAGAGAAAAAACTGTTTTTCTTTTTTTGTTTGTTAATTTAGAACAAAAAATTAGGAGTTTTTAATTACTAATTTTACATGTCTATAACCCTATTATTTAAGCTATAAAAATAGATAAATTTAAGGGTATTTTGGGCATCTAAATTGAGAATCCCAAACATAGAATCCCAAACACACACTACTACTATTACTACTAATAACAGGATTCCTCGTTTGAATACCCTTAAATTCATATGTTTAGAAAATTTAAATACTCAAATTCATATGTTTGAAAAGTTTAAATATTAAAGTTAGATATATAAAAGTACTAATTTAAACACAAGTAATGCTATAGTTACAAACTATTTTACAACATTTTTACAAACTGTTGATATATTCAACTTCTTATTGGTTTTAATTTAAGCCTATTGGACATATTTTAGTGAATAAACAAGTTTTAATACAACAAATAATATCCTAAATAGTTAGCAAGAATATAAAATTAAGATAGTTTAGAACAATCTCACAATACTATAGAATCACGTTGCGAAAGCGTTGTCATTAAAGGTTAATTTGTGCCACCTAGAGTAAAACTCGGTGTGACTGGTTCTCTTGGCCAAACAACACCTCGGGATTAGATTATAGCGTCAACCTTCGTGATGGACGCACTTCCATTCATGAAGATTCAAGAACAACTCTCTATTGTCTTTCCTTAGAACAAATATAAATTGTAGAAAAATATGTGGGAGAGCAAGATAATAGAATTGTGTATATCTAAATATAGAGTAGTGGAAAGATGCTTTAGAAAAGGTGTTACGATGAGTACTATATAGGCTACTTATGAAAATAATAGTTTATAGTTATTGGTTACTAATAATTCATAAAAGCCAAACAGCTATATTATCAATTATTGCCTAATGACTATTTTTTCGTAATTACCTAACGGCTATTTTACTCATAAATTCCCAACGGTTAGAAAATAAATAAGAATAAAAGTGTTTGGAACACAAACCATCACCAACAAAGCCCACCATTAACATCACTTTTTCATTTACCAATAACCACTTACCACATCAACAGTTTGTAAAATTTTTGTAAAAAAGTTTGTATCTCTAGTATTACTCATTTAAACACTCCTAAATTTTAGATAGTTATCCATATCTCTTAAAATTAGGCACTTCCATCTCTCCTTATTCCTTCTAAACATCAAGTCAATTACTAAAATCAAATATAAATAAATGCCACTCTTCCTTTGTTTAATCTTAAAAAAAAAAAAAAAAAAAAAAAATCCCAATATTTTTTCCCTTAGAGGGAGGAGTAGTCCTTTCCTACAAGGTAGTTCTTTTAGTGATTATTTTTTAATCATTTTATTGTTCATATGATTTTTAATTCCTTCTTTCTCTTTTATTTTTCTAAAAACTTTTGATACTATAACCAAAAAAAAATCCTCATCACCTACGCCGAAGTGCTTGTGGTGAGGATAGTATATATAAAGTGAGTTACATGGCACAAATAATAGAATTTTGTTTATTAAAAAAATAACTAAAATGATTTTTGGCAAAGTTACTAAACTAAAATGACGCACTTCAAACTTAGAGGATTAAAATGACTTTAGGGTAAAATTAGCGGTTGTAAATTGTATTTTTGCATTCTTTTTTGTCTTTCATTTTTCTCAACCTTACCTAGTCAAATCTCTCTCTCTCTCTCTCCAACATAGAAGCACTCAATGTCTTAGCCTTTCAATCAGTCCCTAAATCTCTCAAACCCTTACTCTTTCACACTGCCTCCTTAAGACCCTCTCTCACTTGTTGACGATGTCACCTTGTAGCTCATAAGTTGTACTTTATTCATTTTTCTTTCCAATTTTTTTTATTTAAATTATAACCATGTTATTCATATATTTGTTAAATTACTTGAGGTTTTGTTTAAATTTTTTTGTAGCAGTATAACTTATTTTCATGTAGTTAGGGTTTTTGAATAATTTGATGATTTCTTTTCCTTTGTCTATCGTAATGGTTTATGGGGCATTATGATTTGGAAATTCAATCTTCTCATGTTTTGTGCAAAACAATTTTTAAAGTTTATGAAAAACAATTCTTATTTGTTAATTTCTCAAACTATAAAAATTGAAATTACATCCCAATGGTGTAAATTGTGGTTTATTCTTCTTTATAGTTTTATAGATTCACTAACCATAAAATTCTACAAATCAACTAAGAATTTAAAATTTCTTTTTCCTATGGGTGTTGGAAACTCAACCCACTTTATTAATATCAATGTTCAGCTAAAGTATAATGTCTCTTATGTTTTTAATTGTGAGGCATTAGGGCCTTGGATTAAAACCACGGACCTGTATCTCGTTCTATTATAAGTTTGTTAAGTTATTATAGTTGTTAGATACCTTTGTAATAAATTTTCCCATTGATTGAATTACATTTTTTGTCTTTCAATTCCTTTGTCATTGTGAGAAATGAAAGGTCAAGAATATTATTTCTCAAAGGAATAACCCAATTGCTAATATCATATTCATACCCCGTATATTGAGAGTTTTATATTATTTTTTTTTTGGCATTTTTTATATTTATGTATATACATATGTATATGTTTATGTTCCTTAGGATTTTTAAGTGGTAAATGAAAGTAAGTGTGATTTGTTGGAGTAGATTAAGAATCTTCTTAAAATAACAATAACAAATTTAGATATGAAAAAAAAAAAAAAAGGACTTTGAGCACAAATATAATTTAGGTTAAGAATATTTTTTAATATGAAAATTAATAAAAATAATTGAAATGGTATTCAGGTTGTTCTTTTCATTTAGTCTATTATTAGGAAATGAAATATCCCTGCAATTTTCTATTTTAACTCTCTGCCACTATGGATAGAACCTTATAATACCCCTATATTGAGGGTTTTATATTTTTGTTTGGCATTTTTATTAATATATTTGTATTTATTTTTATGTTCCTTACATTCATAACTCTTTAGGATTTCTTAATAAGTGGTAAATGAAAGTAAGCGTGATATGTTGGAGTAGATTAAGAATCTTCTTAAGGAAAAATGCTCATACACCCACTAAACTTTGGACTAGTGGCCGAAACACCCCCTCAACATTTTATTGACCAATTTACTCCTTAAATTATTTACAGCTGCCAAATTAATACTCTGGTTAGTTTTACATTAAATAACTAATGGAATAATCACGTTAGAGTCACGTGACTTTTAAAAACTTACTCAGTCATCCAAACCCAATAGAAAGAACAAAGAAGAGAGACAGGTCTGACCATCCCCGGCGAAGAGGAGAGAGAGAGAGAGAGGCGGAGCCACCACAAAACATCTTAATGTTTCTTATCTAACCATCGTCTCACCGTCCATGCCCCAACAGTGCCCTAATGGTCCTACCTCATCGTTCGATAGCAAGCATGTCAGCCCTTGGTATATTTTTTTTTTCTTTCTAATGCAAGTACACTCTATTTTCCAAAGGTAATATGTGTGAGTTTTTGTCGAAATTTCTTGGTTTGGTTTAATTTTTGGGGTTGGGGTTTATGCGAAATTTCTTGTTTTGGTTTAATTTTTGGGGGTTGGGATTTATGTAAGCTTGTTTGCAAAGGCCTTATCAATTACTTCTTCTGTTTTTGTATGATTTTTGAAGCTTGTTGTGAAATGCCCATTTCAAAACTAGTTTTGCAATTGATGTTTACATGGCTATTGCTCTATTGAACATTTTATTGAAAATGCAATACTTTTGATTGTGCTATACAACTATTTGATGAATTACCTGAGAGGAATATGGCAGTAATTAACAGTGGCATCTATCACTTACTATGCAGTATTCCTCCATCACTTATAAAAATTGCAGAAACCCCTCAATCAAGCACAAATGCTTTTTTTTTTTTCCTAATTCTTATGGATTATAAATATATTATGCCAAAGAGCATATCTTTCCTCCTAAAACTCCCCACATGATTTTTTGAACGGAGCATTTCAAGCTTGTATGTATCGGTATCTTCATTCTTTTTCCTCAGATATTGGTGAGTCTTGAATTGGATATAAAACTTATTTTTATTAATCATTGTAGTGAGATGGCACTTCTAATCCTTTGGCCACTTTAAATAATTAGATTTTGACACAAAAGAGAATTTCAAATTAACAAGAGCTCATTCATTCTGTTCAAAAAAATCTTGCTAGGGTTTGTGATGGGAAGGAAACAATGCCCATAAAAGTTATACTTCTTCCAAATATTTGAAGTTGATAATCTTGCTATTCCTAAACAAGAGAACTATTATTCTTTTTCTTTGTCCTTGTTTTTTTTTTTTCTTAATTTGAACAAATATGAAAAAGTTCTTGATATTGGACAAGACTTGTCGATACTCTCATGTGACTTTTCACCCTCTCTCTATGGTTTCAACTACAAATCATATAGCATCTATTGCAGTTGGGAATAATGGAATTCCTATTAGAAACTTAGAATACATGGCTTTGAATTTGGGAAGGTAAGCTGAATGGTCCCCTTGCCAAAATACATGTTGTATTCTTTTTGGAGACCTCATTTAAGAAGAGAGAAATTATTGTTACAGCAGCTATTTCATATTGTTTTATTTAATTAAGTAGACTAATAAAAATCACTAGCTTTAAGGAAACAGTTTAGCTTATGGATGGGGAATTTAGTGTATTTGTTTCCCCTATTTTCTATATTGTTTTTTTTTTCCCAGCTCTTTCTTTTAATCTTCTTGTTAATTTTGTGTTGTAGCCATGGATGAATGTCCACTTTCACTCCCTGCAAATGCTCCTTCTTTGCCAAATGTACACCCCTTAATCCCAATATGATTCTACTTAGGTTGAAGGCCAATTTGAATTTGTTAATGTTCCGATATGTGTGGAGGATGACAAAGATGATGAAGATTACAATTTAAGTGATTTTTCTAAATCAGATGATGATATAAATGAAGATTTTGGTATGGAGGATGATGGAATCAATAGAGAGATTGGGGCCAAGCAACTTGAGGGGAAACAACAAGGAGACGTGTATAAAGAAAAAGAATGGGCAATCTGGACAATCATCTACTTTTGGAGCTAAAGGGCAACCAACACATCCTTTAAGGATACTAATGGGGCCATTATACTTTTTGTTTTTCAATATTATTGGAAAAGTGTAATTATTGATTCATTGGGTGTTATTTTTTTACAAACAATATATAATTTATAAACACTCAATATTTTAATTCATTGTAGATTTGGACAATTTAGTTTTTGGTGGTTATGCTATGATATTAGTACATTACAAATTTGAATTACTCTAATGCCAGGATTTTGTTCCTCTCTCTCTCTCTCTCTCTCTCTCTCTCTGGGGATGTAAAAAATTGCAAGTTAATTTATTTTATTTTTATATAAAGAAATTGAAGAGCTTTCGTAAATGAAATTTAAGAATTTTCCCATTGACTATAATACATTTTTTGTGTTTCAATTCCTTTGTCATTGTGAGAAATGAGAGGCCAAGAATATTATTTCTCAAATGGATAACCCAATTGCTAATATCATATTCATACCCCATATATTGAGGGTTTTATATTTTTTGTTGGCATTTTTTATATTTATGTTTATGTTCCTTAGGATTTCTTTAGCATTTCTTAAGTGGTAAATGAAAGTAAGCGTGATATGTTGGAGTAGATTAAGAATCTTCTTAAAATATAACAGCAACAAATTTAGATATGAAAAAATATAAAAGGTCACTGAGCACAAATATAATTCAGGTTAAGAATTTTTTTAATATTAAAATTAATAAAAATAATTGAAATGGTATTCAGGTTGTTCTTTTCAGTTAGTCTATTATTAGGAAATGAAATATCCCTACAATTTTCTATTTTAGCTCTCTGCCACTATGGATTGAACCTTATAATACCCCCTTACGAAAGCAAGGATCAAGAATTCATTGAATTTTCCATCTCTTTGACAGTATATTCATTTTTCCAAAATATCCATAAAAATTTCATTTCTTTCCAAAAAAGAAAATCCAGAATCAAGGTTTATTTAAAAAATAAAAAATATGAAATTACTTCAATGAATAAATTGTTTGAATTAATCCTTGTTTTGAAAAAGGACAAAACTTAAGGTACTGTTCCTTAGGTCCCCCTCTTAAGATTCAACCTTGTGGCTATTTAATTAAAAAATACACTTTCATTCCATGAAAAAAAAATCCACATGGTAGAATATTAAAATGGAAACACAAAGAACAGCACCTAAGTACCGTACCTAAGTCTTGCCATTTGAAAAAAATTCCAAAAACAAGTTTTCAAACTTGAAATTCCTTTTAAGGAAAAAAAAAGTCACTTTGTCCATGGTCTAAATCAATTAACCTAATGAAGTCCAAATCAAGCCAAACAAGGCCCAACCCACCCAAATTTATTTTTTGATCTGAGAAAAAAAAAAAAAAAAAAAAAAGAAGCTATTTAACCTTGTGTCCTTTGCTGCCTTTATTAAGCTTGTTATGCTTTTTCTCCCAAAAAAAAAAAAAAGTTTGTTATGCTGAAAAATAAAGTTTAACTACAAAATTAGTTGTAAATTTAGACTACAACCTTACTCAATATCTTTTTATTGGAGGTGAATTTTGACAAATCTATCATTGGATTACATCCTCTTCTTATATTCTCCATGCTTGCAAAAGTTCTAGAAAATTAAAGATCAATAACTATGTCATTAATAATTTGTTTAAATTGCAAGGCTTTGTATTTTAAAATTATGTATAAATTTAAGCTTATACATCATATAGTAAATAATATCCGACTGACACAAAATTTAACATATGTATTAAGAGCATAAAGAATATGCAATTCAACTATTAGATTTTGAAAATATGTATTGATAGTTATTTTGTTGAATAAGGTTGTAGTCTAAGGGTATAACCAATTTTGTATATAAACTTTGTCCCTATGCTAAAAGCACGAGATTAGAAGAATTTAATTCAAGTTGTCACTTTCCAAATTTGTTTTGAATAAAGCAAGTATATCATCTTATATTGCAAATCCTCTTTTTTTCCCTAAAAATCCAAACACCCAACCTTTTCAAGTTACTCCGAAATAGACATAGCTAGATATAGGAGTAATTCAATCGAGATACCATCATGTGATGAGCATTGTGGGGTGCCTAAAATCTTACCCACATAAGAGATTCCAAATCCATGTCTTTTGGTTCAAGGCATCTTTGTATTTTCCATTTAAGTTTAGTAACTCTTAAAACTATTTAAGCTAAATTAGGGAATAACATCAACTAGACACATTCAAAAATCAATGATTGGTGGCAATTCTCTTATAATGAATAAAAGATAAAAAGACACACATGCACACAAATCAACTGAAGTGTCATACATAATTCATGCACACGCGCCACCAAGGCTCCAAAAGTAGGGGTCGGCCTTGCTTTCCACTGTTGATACTTTTAGAAATATTGAATAAGTGTATTGTATTTCTCAAATTAATAGAATATACATGAGTACCTTTATATAGGAGGCATATGTGTGCAGTACAAGCAAGAGTGTAGTACAAGAATATGTGCTATACAAGTAATCTAGTTAGGCCTAAAGCCCATAACACTATATACGTTAATGACCCCCTCAAACTCAAGGTGGATGTGAGACTAGCTTGAGGTTGTCAACCAAATCACGAAGGCGTCCCTTAGGATGTGACTTAGTGAAGATATCTGCAAGTTGATCTATAGAGAAGATTGAGATTAGCTTGAAACACTATGGACAAGATGATAACAAATAAAATGAAAATCGAACTCAATATGTTTAGCCCATTTATGGAAGACATCATTGTGAGCAATATGAATAGCACTCTGGTTGTCACAATAAAGAGGAATAGCAGAAGATGTGAATACACCTAAATCTTTGAGAAGCCATTGTAGCCAAAGGAGCTTAGATGTGGTATCAACAACGGCACGATATTCTGTTTCAAGATCGAGCGACCCACATGAATTTGTTTCTTACTTTGCCAAGAAATTAGAGAAGAACCAAGAAGAAAGCAATAACCAGTGGTGGACCTGCGATCAGTGGAATTTCCTGCCCAATCAACATCAGAAAATGCACGAAGAACAAGAGGAGACTGAGCAGAGTAGAAAAGACCATAGAAGAGAGTGCCCTTTAGATATTGAAGAATGCGCAGAGCAACAGCATAGTGAGTCGATTGTGGAACAAACAGATATTGACTCACCTGGTGAATAACATAGGAAATGTCCGAACGAATGACAATAAGATAAACTAGGCTGCCAACCAAGCGTTTATAAAGAAAGGAATTAGACAATGGTTTCCCTCCTAAGGAGTCAGATGTGCATTAAGCTCAACTAAAGTGTCAACAGTCTTGCAATCAATAAGTCCAGCTTGAGACAAGAGTTCAAAGGCATATTTGGCTTGAGTAATATAAAGTTCATCTGTAGAATGAGTGATTTCAAGACCTAAGAAGTAGCTGAGATGTTCAAGATCTTTCATCTCAAACTACTGACTAAGAAAATCCTTGAGTTCTTGAATGCCATTGAGGTCATCACCAGTTATGATCATATCATCCACATACAGGAAAAGTAAATAATAGTGCATTTTTGTCGGTCGACAAAGAAATAAGGCAGAATCATAATAACTGGCCATATAACCTAAGCGAGAGATGGTAGAACTGAATTTGGCAAACCAAGCTCGTGGAGCTTGTTTAAGGCCATAAAGTGCACGACAAATGTGACAAACCTTGTTTGATTCAACAAAGAGACTAGGAGAAGGTTGCATATAAACTTCTTCACTTAAATCCCTATTCAGGAATGCATTTTCGATATCCATCTAAAAAAGGTCCCATTTTCGGCAACAAACAACAACTAAGAGGGCATGAACAGATGAGATACGAGCAACCGGAGCAAAGGTCTCTTCATAATCAATCCCAAACTCGTGTGTAAAACCTTTTGTAATAAGATGAGCTTTGTAGCACTCAATGGACCCATCAGAGTGAGTCTTAATCTTGTAAATCCACTTATAACCAATCACAGATTTCCCAAGGGGGAGAGTCACCAAATCCCAAGTATGGTTTTTAGATAATGCATTAAGTTCCTCTTTCATTGCAATTTGCCATAAAAGGGTCAGTGGAAGCCTCATGATAGGTGTGAAGCTCGTGCAGTATAGCAAGGGCAGTGTAACAATGATAGTAAAGTAAATGTGCAAAAATGGATCTTACCCAAGTTGAGTGACGAGGTGGAATGTCTTGTGCAAGATCTTGGCGGACAGGAGCAAAGGACCTAAGCTCAGGTTTGGGTAGCTCATTTTCGACCTTTTCATCTTCCATTTGTTTATTAAAGGGTGAACTAAGAAAGGGATCAAGGATATCCGGTGGTTGGACAGAGAAGTCTACAGGAGAATCATGAGCGATTACAGGAGGATCAAAAGTAGCTACAGAAGGAATATGTGTCTCATCTAGAAAAAGATCTAAGACAGAGGAGGAAGATAGGGAGGCACGGAAGTGAAAGAGCTCGGCAAAGGAGCGATGTTCCCAAAAGACAACATTGCAGGAGATACAAAGATGATAAGAGATAGGATCATAACACCGATACCTCTCTTTGAGTTTCGCCATAGCCAAGAAAACAACAAAATCTTGACCAAGGCTTAAGTTTGTTTTGCTCATATGGCTGAAAAAGAACGAAACAAGCAGAACCGAAGGAGCGAAGGTGGTGATAGTCTGGAGGTGTCCCAAAAAGGCGTTCATATGGAGTTTGATTTTGGATAACAGGAATTGGAATGCGATTAGTAGCATGAACAACATGAAGAGCAACTTCGCCCCAAAAAGGAGTAGGAACTTTGGCAGAGAGAAGGAGAGCACGAACATTGTCAAGAATATGACGAAGTTTTCGTTTGGCTTTACCATTTTGTTGAGAGATATGTGGACAAGTTAGTTGATGAACAGTGCCATAGGAAGACAAAATAGGTTGGAAAGCATATTGAGTGTATTCAAGAGCATTATCGGATCAAAAATTTTTGATGCATTTGGAAAACTAAGTTTCAACTATTTTTGCAAAATTAGAATATACTTGCAATAATTCGTAACGATGTTTCATATTAAAAATCCAGCTATAGCGAGAGTAATTATCAACAAAGACAACAAAATATCGAGACCCACCAATACTAGAGATAGAGGAAGGCCCCCAAATATCAGAATGAATAAGGTTAAAGATATTAGTGGATATTGATTCACTAGTATTGAAAGGCAAAGCTGGTTGTTTTCCTAATCGACATGAAACATAATCAAAATTTTTCAGAGATCTTGAACCTAACAAACCTCTAGAAGCCAATTGTTGTACCCGAGAGGAATATGCATGACCAAGTCGAGCATGCTAAAGTGCAAAGGAAGGAATTGAATAAACTGTAGTAGCTGTAGCAATAGAAACAGGAGCAACAAGTGGAAGACGAAGGTTGTCCATGGGAAACATACGCCTAACTCTGGGATCGGTCCCAAGCTCCTGTCCCGTCCTTGGATCTTGCACAATACACTCAGAATAATCAAAGATAATGTGATAACCCAACTCAGCTAATTGTCCCACAGAAAATAAATTGTAAGAAATGTCAGGAACATTAAAGACCCCAGGAACCGAGAGATTGGAGGTCGAAACATAACCTATATTATGACCGGACATTGTGGAACCATTTTCTGTGCGAATATTGAGAGGGTGTGGTGCGGGTTTAAGTTCGGAAAATAAGGATGAGTGAGGTGTCATGTGATTGCAACAAGGAAAATCCATAAGCCAAGAGGAAGGAGACATACCAGATAGAGTCGAGAGAGAAGAGGAATAAGATGCATTACCAACCATACGAATCACATTAGTGATGATGTTTTTAAGATCATCTGTGGACATGGTGAAAGTGCGTCCCGAAAACTTAGACTGTGCAGAGACGGGAGCCATTGGTTGAACACTCTCAATGTTAGCAATACTAGCAGCAGAAATTAAAACAGCTAATTTGTTGCGATAATAGCAAGTCTCAATATTGTGGCTAAAACATTTGCAAAAATTGCAAAAACGTTTGCTGGATTATCGGTGACGATTATTGCAATAAGAAGAAGAATTTTCCTTATTCTTAATTTAGAAGCAAAATATGCAAAAATGGACTGCAAAAATGAAATTTACGCGAAAAAGCGGGTATGGAGCACCTGGACTACAAAAAGTTAACTTTGGCAAAAAGTCAATGGTCAATGCAGGTCAAAGTCAACAGGTAAAGTCAATGCTGGTCAAGGTCAACAGCGGTAGGTCAAAGATGACGTAAGTAGCTGACTTGTGGATGACGTAAGCGGCTGACTTTAGGATGACGTAAGCGATGACGTTAGTTGATGACATGGCGTTGATGATGTCACCTAGGGTCGACGTGGTGATTGATGACGTCAACAAGTCCGGATCAGGTGTGTGGCAGCACGTGAAGAAGAGTGACGGCGTGTGGAGGCATGTGTGGCGCGTGGCTCGTCTCGTTGAAACTTTGAACGGCACGTGAGAGCGCATGGAGGCTCAAATGTGGAAGTTTCTAGCGAAGTTTAGTAGATCGGTTGACAATCTACACGATGCTATATCTTGTGTTGTAATCGGAGGTCAGATGTGACAGATTCGACAATGGCAATGGTCTTGGCGGTGGAGAAAGAGCTTCTGGCAGCGGAGATTCAACCCTAAGGACCTCTGACAGCAGTGGAGCAATCGAGAGAGGGCACTAAAAGGGCTTATTGACTACAGAAGTTGAGGCAATGGAAAATACCAACAAAGACAAGATTGCAAGACTCAAGAAAATTAGAGCAGTGGCTCTGATACCATGTTTGAAATATTGAATAAGTGTATTGTATTTCTCAAATTAATAGAATATATATGAGTGCCTTTATATAGGAGGCATATGTGTGTAGTACAAGTAATAGTGTAGTACAAGAATGTGTGTTATACAAATAATTTAATTAGGCCTAAAGCCCACAACACTATATACGTTAACAGAATCTTGTCGAGACAAAATGTCATAAAGGCCAAGATTTCCAAGGCCATGCCAGACATGGAAATAAGGGCAGCTAATGGACAGAGAAATGACATGGCATGATTGTGGGAAATCCTAAGACTTCCTGGAATCTGGTGTTACCCAAAATATGGATTGGAAAATTTTGGCACCCAATACCATAATAGCTAAGAACATATTCCATCAACTGTGATGCATAGAATTTTCCAGTGCTATGACCTGCCTCAGTCAACTAATGATTTTGCCACCAATACTCTTTAATCTGTCCGTAAGCTTGCAAAAAAATTTTGACAAGTGAATTTGCCCTAAACGTAGGAAAACAATATTTTAGGCCATTTCCATCACCGAGGAATAACATCAACTCAGTTCCTCTAAGCTAAAATGCTAAAGCATCCTAATGAAAGCTGCCCAATTCGTTTGATTTCGGAAACAATTGACAAAATTTTTAAACCAGTACACCTACCAAAAATCATATGACGACCAAAAATATGTATGAAAAAAAAAAATTCATATCACGACCAAAAATACATTCATAATCAAGACATGCAGCTTGGACTCACCTTCTTGCCGGACTTTTTTTGGAAGAGCCAATTAATCTCATAATTTCCTCAACAGTAAATTTCAATAAATTGCAACAATCCATAAATTTAGCATGCTCTCCAGGAACAAGAGATGAATCCTTGACCTTTCCTCTGATATATTCCATCAAAATGAACCCTGTATAAGTGCTTAGAGAAGTTACTGGTCAGAAAATTAATAAGCTTAAGTAATCATTGAGAATCAAATTCAAACATCCATAAATTGACCAGGTGTTCGAGCAACAATAAATTATATTTCAATTAAATGACCTCACAGAGTTAACTCAATTATAAATTTATAAAACATCAAACTTTGAAATGAATTGAAGATCAAACTTCAGAATGAGCAAGCCACGCAGATTCAAGGGTACAGCATTGCCCAGTCAAATTTGTTTTGGTATTGTTGCAACTTTCTATTTATACATACACTTAGCATCTTCTAGCCTATAGAATGAAATTTGAGATTATTCATGGAAATATTAACTCCATGATCTTGTAAAACCAACTCATCCCCAAGCAATCAGAACTTGGTCTTCCAAATCACCAAAGGAAATGATCCACAACCAACATTCAAAAGAAAGCTCTGCAGTAGGCTTTGACTGAGAGGTTACTTCGAATTAAGGACATTCATAGGTGTATGGTCCTCTCCTTAGAAGGTTAGCATCTATGGAAACTTTTTTCCTGCTACATTGTAATCGCATTGACTGTAACAGTAATGAGGATTTTTTTATTTTTTATTTCTTTTGTCTACTTTAACCGCATTGTAATTACATTGCAAGTGCATTGGCTGTAACGGTCTAGTTTGGGAAGGCATCGTTCTCTAACACTAGAACTCAGTCCCTTCACCCTTGTCTCAGGGCAATTGAGACTTCTGATGACAAATATTTATGATAGTTATTTAGACCCTATAGTTGCCTTAGTTAAGTTTTATATATGTTGAACTAGAACTGTAAAGAATTTTAAATTGCATTTTAATAAAATAGATCCCTCTTTGCTGTCTTTTTTTATTTGTGCATCTTTCTTTCTCCCATGCTTTCCATTGATCAAAAACCAACCACAGCTCTCTATAGTTCTTCACTACTCGTATAGGAAGGAGTATCTTTCTGTCTAGAGGGAATCATTTTTTTTTCCTAAGAATGCCTAGACTGGATTGGATCTCTGTTTTGCATAGTTAGTCTTTATGTTTTATTATTGATTTGATAGATTCTTGTAAATTGCTTGATTGATTGTATGGTACCCAAACTGTGTACTTGGGTGACTCTTTTTGATATTAATAAGAATTGCATTACTTATAAAAAAAATAAAAATAAAAAGGCTTTTCTGTAAGGCCTCAACTTGTTTTTCCTTTAACTCTGTTCTTTTGTCACTCTGAAACACAGGGATGCATTAAAAAATTATTAGGTGCCCCCAGGGCATATTGATGCGGTGCTCCCTCTTTTAACATTTATGTTGGATCCCACCATAAATTTTTTTTTTTGAGAAATAGATCCCACCATAAATTTAGTTAGTGACATTTATCATGAATGTGAAAAGAGAGGAGCACCACATCACCATACTTTAGGAACACCTAATAATTACTTAGCATGCATGATAGTATTATTTTTTAATATTTATTCAATCCAAAACTCTTGAATCAACCAAGAGGCACATAAATCCACCGCTACAATGAAGAAACCTCAGAATCCCTTAAAAAAACATAATCAGGTCATTATGAATACTTGAATTGACAAGTTGGTTGCTCTAGCTATGAAGTTGTGAGTTGTTGATCAATTGGTTCTTCTAGTTTGATTACATGTAAATGATTTCTTAATCATCTACTGTCATGAAATCAATGACAGAACTGAACCAGGGGCCTACTAGTTTTCTCCTGAATTATTTTCAAAGATATCAATCAAGTTAAGTAATAAATACGCCCAAAGGGGCAAAATTAGTAGAAGTATTTTGTCTGGGTAAAAAAATTTCAGGTAGATCTCCCAGAATTATTTTTGATGGTCTCAATCAAATTAAGTTACTGGTATTTGTTCAATTTCATAGAGTTAAAGCTATTTTCACAATTCAATAATTAGGCTCTGACTCAAGTCATTTAGGATTAGTGTTTAGTCCTAATAGTCTAAATAAGAATGCTATCATACTCCTATGACGACAAGTTTATGATGAATAAAATTTCAGTTGAAAATTTTTCAATGGCGTAGTGTATATTCCTAGATTTATATTATTTTTTGTTCTTGTTAAATTTGTGTTGCATTGCATCAGTTTTGGTTGTCCTGCATCAGAATATTTTATTGATAGTCTATAAAGATGGCATCATTATTACTAGTGTTGACAAGAAAGGAGCTGTCAAGTTAAAGGCATTTCTTCAAACTTCGTTTCAAACTAAAGATCTGATAAAGGTAGGTAATTTTTTAGGTATTGATGTTGCTCCTCAATGGAAGGAATTATTTTGTCAAAAAATTGAGTGTGTGTGTATAATTCATTGAAAAAACGAAAAGGGGGCAAACCCCAGAACACAGAGTATACAAAGGAGAGCAGCTTACGAATCCAAAGTTATTCTCTAATCTAAAGTGGTATCGCTGTTTGGTTGGTAAGATGATCCTACCATTACTCAACCAAATACCTATGTTTTCCTTCAATGTTGTGAGTCAGTATAGGGAGGTGGTACTTTGGATTGTGAGGTACATTAAAGCTCATCCAGGAAATAGACTGTTATATAAAGCCAATAGTCATTTGTATTTAAAAGCTTTTACAGATTCAGACTCAGCAGGGTCACCCATAGATAGGATATCTACTATAGGATAATGCTCTTTCCTATGAGAAAACTTGATCGCTTGGAGAAGTAAGAAGCTGTGTTGTGTCCTGTTCTAGTGCAAAAGACGAATATATGTCATGGCTTCTACATCTTGTGAGCATATATGGATTTAACACCTCTTATAAAGAGCTTTACGTTTGATGTGCAGTTGTCTATGACTATGTCTTGTGAAATTAGGCAACAATTCATATTGCAACTTAGTGTTCCATGAGTGAACTAAACATATAGAGAAATTAGAGATAAAAATTGTCATCTTGCCTAAGAAAGACTGGAGAGTGGTGTGATTGCCACTTGGCATGTCTCCATAGGGGTGAAACTGCCGATATGTTCACTAAACCATTATGAAAGACCTGTTTAGATTTATTATGTGACAGGTCAGGACTATATGATAAATATGTCCCAACTTGAGGGGGAGTATATTATATTCGTTGTAAGATCAATTTAGTTTTTTTTTTTTAATAAGTAATATGGGAATTTATTAGTTGTTTTCAATTAGGCGAGCTTGGATTGAAAGGATACAATGTTTTTTTGAGTAAATGATAGAAATTTTATTAAAATTGAATCATGATCATGAGTATACAAAAGACTTGGAGACACAAACCAGCCCAGGTTTTGTGTGTCTAGGATAATAACAAAACAGAGGATAAAAACAAATAGGAGGTTACAGAACTAGGAGTGTTGTTGACTTCTGCTAACCTTTGATATTCCTCCAATAGTTTGGTACTTCCTTGAAAATTACTGTTGGGTTTACTGTAAAATTCAATTCCCATATTGAACTTGAATCAGAAAGGAAACAAAGTGATAGTAGCAGCAATAGCGAAGGTCCAATGGAGTCCTTCCCGAGTTCGAGCAAAAGAGGGAGAAAGGGTGAAAATAAAGGGAGTGAAAAAGGAGATGATGAGTTCAAGGCCACCGCCATGATGGCAGTGGAGACAAGTGAGAAGACCGGAGTATTGAAGGTTTAGCTATGGAGGTTTAGTTCAGTCAAAAAAAGTTTCAAACTATTTAAGTTAGGTTTTTTTTTTTTTTTTTTTTTTTTTTTTTTTTTTTTTAAATAAAATGAAATTGACATTGCAATATAGGTGTTTGTTGTCGTGGCAAAAAATTATTTTTTATTTGAGCCATTTGCCACGTCAACAATTTTCATTCAAAAGATAACGGCAGGGACTAAATTGACGTGACATTGAAATGCTAGAGACTAAATTGACACAATTGAAAAGTTAGGGACCAAATTGAAATATGACATAAAGCATAGGGACCAACTTTGTAATTTACTCTATATTTTATCAATAATACTATAAATAATATGTGCATATTTGGGATAGTATTACTATAAATAATACATGCATAATTGTTAGCATAATATTTGAAAAAAAAAGGGTTTATGATGTCGCGGATGCTTAGCTTGAAAAAAGCACACACAATACTCTCTTGAAGGAACATAAACTAAACTATAAGCTTCTGATAGTAAACCTCAAATCTACAAGGGGTTTCCTTGTATCCACAAGGAGATAAACTGAAATCTACTAGAGAAAGAATTTGACAAAAGTCTGTATTTATTGATAATAGTATAATTTGCCTCTTATGCCTACAAAACATATAAATACCGAGAAAAACGTTTGAAACCCTAATTCACATTAATTATGCAATTAGGTGACAAAATACCAAAATTTACCAAAAATGGAAAAATAGAGTTAAATGCAGAATCATAAACTACTCGACCTTAAGAGTCGTTCCAAAACAAGCGAGACCTTATTATGACTTTTGAGCAAAAATTACTAAGGAAACAAATATTACAATAAAGGGCAAGATTGCAGTTTTCGGGGCCTAAATGAAGGAATTTGCCATTTTCAAGGGGTACCTCGTGGCGAGGTTACGATTATTGCTCAAAAGGTTGTTTTACTTTAGCCTGCCAAATTCCATGCGATTCCAACTCCAAAACCTATGATTTCTACTAGTGCTTTTTCGCCTTGCGCAATGATTTCAGGCGCGCTAAGAGTCCGGGAAGGTATGTTATACATCAGATTGAGGTACAATCTGATGTTAACATGTAGTGGGCAAGAACAAGAAAAAATATTACAGGATAAATATCTTTACATGTCGAAGAAATATACGACACTAAGGTAAAAGTTTTCAGTCTAAAAGTGCAGAGTACATAGAAAAACTTCTGAAACCAGTATACACACCCCAGTTTACTACTAAAAATGCTGTTGTCATTAGTGCTTTTTTTTTTTTTTTTTTTTTTTTTTTAGCTACGCAAACTCAGTCATATATAGAAAGTGAATTAAATAGAAGATGCCAATTAGAATCAATAAAGATAAGCAGAAAATCTGGAACAGATTTGTCAGTCATTTGAGAGAACCAAAAAAGGCAGCGCAAAATAAATCAAATTAGACATCAGGTAAGAAGAACATTAGTTTGTGGTAAGTAAAACATTTATAAAAAAGCAAAAAGGGGCGCAACCCAGGTACACAGGAAGTACCCAATTGATGCACCAACAACTATTGTGTAAAATAACAACTCTAATAAATCAGAAAAGGAAAAACTGTCCAGAAGCTGAAAGCCACTCATATATAAGGATTTGAAAAAGAAAAAAAATATATGAACAAGACAACTAAAATTGAGCTTTCAAGACCTTCAAAACACTGAGCTTTTTTTTTTCCTTCCAAATACACCATATGTGGCAATGAGAAATTGCATTTCTAAATGCCTATGATTGCAATGTTTGCCAAAGTGACCTTGCAAACTCACAATGAAACCAGACATGTGGTCGCATTGAACAATAAAACATTACTATCTTTTTCAACGACAATTAAATTTGACACAGCTATGCTATGTATTTAAATTTAATTGAGGAACGTAATGTTATACACCTAAAGAACCGCACCTAAGTTTATATATATATATATATATATATATAAAATTATTTGTTAGTCTTAACAAACTAACAAATGCATGGCAATATCAGTTGTGATTCTCAACAGAAATCTAAAACTAAAAAAAGAAAAATCTATTGAATCATCAAATTTTTTGTTGTATTAAATTCATCACCGAATTTAAAAAATAAAAAATAAATAAATATTGTCGAAATTGACAAAATTTGAAAGGTAATCCGAATGTGGGGTTGCCCTAATCTTTTTCTGGAGTTGAAGATATCAGCGGAGAAGACAAAGTGGTTTCGGTGATGGAGCTCTAGAAGAGAATCGGCAGTAACAGTGGTGAATGGAGCAGATTGCATGATGAGGGATTGAGTGGGAGTGGTCCGGTTTTAGGGCTATAAATGAGCCGAGCTTTGTCGAGTAGTGCATGTTCAAACTTGGCTCGTCAAGAAAATTTAAAAGCTCAAGCTTGGCTTGAGCTCGTGACAAGCCTAAAAATAGTGTTTGAACTTGACCTCGTGAAAAAGCCAAAAAATTTGAGCTTGGCTTGGCTTGGCTTGACTTGATTAATTAGTCGAGCTAAGCTCAAGTTTAATATCAAGCTCAAACTTGAGCTCAAGTTAAGCTTTTGAGCTTGAGATCTAAAAAAATTACATTATTAAATGCTTAAATCTCTAAAATTAATAAGAAAAAAATAGTATACTCATTTTATCATGCATCTAGTCCTACTTATGATTAGCTAGTATTCAAATTAAAAATTTACATAATTAAATTCATTCATTCGTCATTCCTTATCTATAGTTTCATCAATTGTTCGATATACAATTTTTACATTCACGTTAGATGGTGAAGAACTAGAAAAATACTTGTTTGTAACTATTTTGAATGAAAAAAATACTAACATGTTTCATAATTTTACTTTAGATGATTGATAGGGAATGATCATATTAATTAAATAATTTATTTTTAAATGTAACTGTAGTCTAAAATGGTTCTTGGGCAGTTTAGTGGGAAGGAAAAGAAATTAAGGTAATTAGTAGTGGTCTCATGTTGGTCATGTCATTATTAAGATATGTGTAATGAGTATTTTTACCTATCACATATAAACTTATAAATGAGTCTATGCTTGAATTGTTTTGTATCAAGCCTAATAGCTCACGAGCTTGTTCGTGAACAACTTTTTGCTTGGGCTAGACTTGTTTATTAAACGAGCCTAAAACTAAGGCTCAAACTTGGCTTATTTATAAACAAACAAACATGAACAAGGTTTTATTGAGCCGATCCCGAGTTGTTCATGATCGGCTTGATTCATTTATAACCCTAAGTTTTGTTGACCATTTAATGTGGTGGGTTATTAAATTTCTAATACTCAAAAAAAAAATTATAATAGTGCCATGTCATAGATTGAGGAAGAATTATATTAATTTTTTTATAAGAGAAGTATATTTAAATTAAACACAAATATTTCAATAAAATAATAATTAACATATATTTATAGAATGAAATAACTTATTTTTAAGTTTTTTTTTAATTCACCTATTTTAAGTTAGGACATATATAACCTCGTATAAATTTGAAAATATGAAAATTTGAATAGAGTTTCACAATATGTTGGATATAATGTAATGAATGTGATGATAGTTTGTACAGGATATGGTATTGTGGGGGTAAAAGACTAGTAGGCCCATGTCGATGTCTATATTGGACCAAAGGCCCAGCCCAAAGGAAAAATCCCTCCTCGGTCGCGGGGAGGAAAAGCCTTTCCTCGGCCACGGGGAGAGCCCTCCTCGGCACAGTGAAGCCGAGGATGGAGGAGGCAACCTGCCATCGGTAGTGACATTCCCTATCATCCCATGGAGCGGGAAAAGTACTAAAACAAAAAAGGACAACGAAAGTATTTAAAGGAAAGGCTGTCATTATTGCATTCGGTGCCTTGTGTCCGACACGGCCATACTTCTCTGTCCTTACAACTACTCCCAACAACTGGAGGGAAGGGCTGATAGGACAAGTACCTACCTTAGAGACCCCATTCGGGAGGAAGAAAACTACTATAAAAGGGAAGTAAAAAGAAGCAGAAGGGGGTTGGGGGAAAAGACCTCCCAACACACAAGAGGGACCAGAAAGGGCTCCGAACGGCAGTGCGAGGATCAATTCTCCCGGATGAACTTAGTCCATCCGATCCTATCGAGTAAAACACCATGATAACTGTTGTACATATACCAAAGCCTAACTCTTTGGACCAGTCTCTACAAATTCATTGTATCGGGCTCATTTGGTCTAAAGTCCCACACATATTGGGCCGGATCAGAAAAGTCGGACCCTACAGGTATGATTTAGATATAAATTGATTAAAATTATTTTAATGTTTTATCATATAATTTCACATGTATATTATAATTAATTAGTATGTTATAAATATAGTGAGCTACGTGGCACAAATAATAGAATTTAGTTAAAAAACTAAAATGATTTTTGACAAAGTTACTAAACTAAAATGACCAACATCAAACTTAGAGGATTAAAATAATTTTTGCTTGAAATTAGTGGTTGTAAATTGCATTTTTTGCCTCTCTCTTTTTTCCTTTCTTTCTCCTCAACCTTACCTAGTCAAATCTCTCTCTCTCTCTCTCTCTCTCTCTCTCCCTCTCATAATCTGACATAGAAGTACTCAATGTCTCAGCCAACCCTTTCAATTAGTCCCTAAATCTCTCAAACCCTCACTCTCTCACACTACCTTGTTAAGACCCTTTCTCACTTATTGACAATGTCATTGTGTAATCCATATGTTGTTCCTTATTCATTTTTTTCCAATTTTTTTCATAAATTAGATCACATTATCTTTTGAACCATGTTATTCATATATTTGTTGAATTACTAGAGGATTTGTTAAATTTTTGTAGTTGTATAATTTATTTCCATGTAGTTAGGGTTTTAGAATAATTTGAAGATTTCTTTTCTTTTGTCTATCTTAGTGGTTTATGGGGTATTATGATTTGGAAATTCAATCTTGCCATGTTTTAAGCAAAAAAAAAAAAAAAAAAAAAAAAAAAATTAAGTTCAATTATTTATGAAAAAAAAAAAATTGTTAATTTCTCAAAATATACAAGTTGAAATTACATCCCAATGGTGTAAATTGTGGTTTATGCTTCTTTCTAGTTTTGTAAATTCACTAACCATAAAATTCTTGAAATCAACAAAAAATTAAAATCTTCTTTTTCCTGTGGATGTTGGAAACTCAGCCAACTTTATTAATATAATATTCTACTAAAGTATAATATGTCACTTATGTTTTTAAAGGCAAGGCATTAGGACCTTGGATTAAGACCATGGGTCTGTATCTTGTTCAACTCTGAGTTTGTTTATTTATTAGAGTAGTTAGATGCATTTTTAATAAATTTTCCCATTGATTGTATTACAATTTTTGTGTTTCAATTCCTTTTTTATTGTGAGAAACGAGAGGCCAAGAATATTTTTTCTCAAAGGGATAAACTAATTGTTGATATCATACCTCCTAGATCGAGGGTTTTACATTTTTGATTGCCTTTTTTTTATATTTTAATGTATATGTTTATGTTTATGAAGTTTTTATATAATAATTGTAATTAAAACATATGGCTCTTTACATTCATAACACTTAAGGATTTTTAAGTGGTAAATGAAAGTAAACTTGATATATTAGAATCAATTAAGCATCTTGTTAAAATATATCAACAAATTTAGATATGAAAAAAAATTTTAAAAAGCCATAGTGCACAAATATAATTTAGGGTATACATTAATTTTTCTTTACCTTAGGTTTTGAGTATTTGGGTAATATACAAATTTAAGCATTCTAGCAAATCTATGCATCTAAGAATCATTGTATTTTTGTGAATCATTGCTACTGGTTTGAGTTTTCTGTTTAATTCTGATCGAATACTAACCAAAAATCATTTTTATTGTTGGGAATCATTATTACCAGTTTGTATTTTTTGTATAATTCTGCTGAAATACTGATAGACAATAATGTTCTACACAATACGTCATTAAGAAACCCAATTGCATTAAACACAAGTTCTAGTTTGTGTTTTATGAAAATCAATATATCTATATAGTTTGTATGTGAATGTTGAAGGTTGGGTGAGAGTAATGTTTTATATATTGCCTTAATAATAATTTTGGTTTTAATATGGCTTTTATGTGAATTTCAAAATTAAATAAATTACTAGGAGATTATTTAATCAATAGAGGTTAATGCTTAGAAAATTTAACAATAAATGAAAGTACTAAATGAAAAAGTTATAGACTTCAGACAATTAATGATTTATCAAAGCAAGCGTTTATATGTAATTTTTTGGTGGAATTAATAGAACATTAGTTTAGATGGTAAGTTTCAAATCATAGTCAACCATAGTATTTGTTAGAATTAGAGCATATTAAAAAAAAAAAAAAAAAAGGTTGGACATCTTAACCTATAATAAAATGATTAGATTTCTTAACGAAATGAAACTAGTTTGAAAGGTTAGTTGTCTCTCGCATTTATAATATAAAATTGTTTTTTACATTAAAAACATAATAGGAATTGAGTGTAAACATCTTAATGATTTCAAATATTGGTGTTAAAAATTTTAATATATTTTCATGTTATATTTGAATACTTAGTAACATATGTTTGTAAGTTGACAAATATCAATGTTTATGTTAATGTTTATGAAACTTTTGTTTGAAAATTGTATTAAAAATATTTCTAATTTTCTACATTTCTAATCCTTCAAGATTTTTGAAAATTTATGTGAAATATATATATATATATATATATATATATATATATATATATATATATATATATATAAATTACAATTCATTTGGCAAGTTAGCCACCAAAAAAGAAAAAAAAAAAAGATAACAACATAAAATTCACATATTCAAAAAAAAAAAAAAATGTAAATCCTTTAAGCATGCACATTTCATTTGTAACTTCATTTGTTTTATTTACCTTACCCTTCAAGTCTTTTATTTCAAAAATTTCAATGTCTAAAGATGATTTGATTTTATCTTGATGTGTACTTCCTTTTTATTTATTTATTTTTTTGTAATTTTCATTAATCTTGTTTCAGAATTTATTGTAATTTTATGATTATTGTTTTTGTTATTTTAAGCAATATAGAATTTGCGGTTTTAAAATAACTCTTTGGTGAATTGAAAATTTAATTAAGTTTAAAATGGATTGAATAAGAGATTATTAAACAAATATAGACTAGCAATTAGTATATTACATATTTTACTTGTTTTTATAGCTGAAAGAAAATTGTGAAGTTTTTGAACACTTCAGGAAATACCTGAACAAGCTTTAGTGTGCAAATATGTTGAGAAATTGATGTAACACTTTAGTTCATGGGATTATCTTCTAATCACAATCAAAAAAGAAATAATGAAAGAAAAGTGTATAGACTTTAAAGTTTAAACACTTGAGCACATACCTAAAGGAGCCTTTGTGTGCAAATACATGTAAAGAATCGATGAAAAATTTAGTTCTTATTAGATTCAAATTAGTGTCAACAAAAATAAGTAAGAAAAATTACGTGAACTTTGAACATTTAAAGAAATAGTTGATGGTATCATTCTGTATTAATACATTGGGAGAATTGATAGAACACTTTAGTTTTTGTTAGCTCCAAATCACAGTTTAGCACTCATAAGAATTAGGGAAAACAAAATGAGATCTAATATCTTCAACAACAAAATAATTGGAGTTGTAAAACTTCAAGGTTTGTTGCGTCTTGTATATACAGTCTAAAATTGATTTATACATCCAAGCAAAGGAGGAGGAATTGTGAATAAACAATGTAATGAAGTCAAATGTTGGTGTAAGAAATTTCAATATATTCTAATGTTTATAGGCGCTTTTTTTTTTAACAATAATTTATAAATAAATAAATAAAAACCTAGTGGATGAAGTCTAATGTGAGAACGTTTTCAACCCACACTGAGGGTTTCTATCAAATTTAAGAAATGTGGATATAAATTCATCTTTAAGTCCTAAAGAGTCCAAAATGAGGACATTTCCTACCCAAGACAAAGGGCTTTTTGAAAGAATATGATATAAGGGTTTCCCTATAGTGTCTAAGATGAGGACTTTCCAACTCGAGATGAAGGTTTCTTTATGTAGTTTGAGATGAGGACGTTTCCAACCCAAGATGATAATTCCCCAATAAATTTCAAATGAGGACATTCTAACTCAAAACAAGGTTTTCCCAATGAAGTTCGAGATGAGGACCTCTAACCTGAGGTGAGGATTTCCCCGTGGATTCCTAGATGAGAATATCATTCACATGGTACAAATGTCCCCACAAGATTGAAGGCACAAAATCACTTTGAAGTCCGTGACGAGGACACCTTCAATCTGATATGAAGGTTCTTTTTTGAGATTTGAGGTGAGTAGTCTCTGTGAGAGTGCCTTTTTCGGGATACTCAGGCCCAAGGATCCCGGGCCTGAATGAAAAGGAAAGGATTTGGTGGACCGGGCCTTGACTCACCGCAACTAACGAGCTGTTTAAGAATCAAGTGAATGCAGAGAATACTTCTGACAATATACAGAAAAATGACAAACAAGGATATCGAAAAGTGCCAAAAATTAACAACGTAAGTTGGAAGGAAAGAAAAACAGGATTAGCAAGACGATAAAAAAAGGTCTTTGTGGGGATCCGGGAATTATGAAACAAGATTTCATTAATACATTATCTGTTTGATTACGTAAAAGCTCACTAGGACGTGATACAAGGTCCAATCAAGCTCAAAAATTCAGTCTTGAATGGCTATTTCACCTTCAAAACTTGCAAAGTTTGATTCTCGTTGAATCCGAGTATGTGCAATAGTGGCCTTTAGGGATATCGGGAAGCGTATTTGTTTTTCCTTAATATTTTCTCTTCACTCTTGGTTTCTTTTTCGATAGTTCTTTTCTCGAGAATTTCTTCTTTCTTTCTCACTTTTTTTTTTTGCCTTCTTCACAACCCATCCCCTCCTTTTATAATGGAGTTTTACGGGCATCCCGGGAACCGTTGGTTCCCCTGTTTTGTTCTTTTTGCAAACAGAGCATGTTCTGTCCCCATCGTCTTGGTAAGTCCCTTTTCCGTTTTCTCTCATTCTTTCCTTCTCTTGGTTCCGATTCCTTGAAAGCTTCTGGTTGGCCATCCTCTTTGGGATGTGCTGAGGTATGCCCTTCTCGGCATCCCCACTTCCAGCGCCTTCCACTTTTCCGTTTCTTTCCTATTTGGGCGGAATCCTGTTCTGTCTTTTTAAAAATTGTTTCGTTATCATTCTTCTTCCCTGTCTTGGTTCCCCGAGGCCTCTTCTGCCTGTGCCATGAGAGGTCGCTTGCGTTCTTTTGTTTTTTTTTTTTTGTTTTTTTTTTTTTTCTGTCTTCTTTCTATCGATCTGTCCCAGTCTTCCTTTTTATTTGTGCTTGAAGGGATCTGCGTTTTGTTGAGGATCCTTACTTCTTTATACTTTGCCGTGGTCTCTTTTTTGGATGCTTCTTTCTTTTTCGGGCTTGAGGATCCTCTGGGCCTTCCTTTTATTCCCCCACGGATCATTCGTATCTATTGCTTTGGGCTTAGCCTGAATTTTTTCCTTTTGGGCTTGACTGGTTCTTTCGCTTTGGGCTTATTTTATTATGACCTTTTTTTTTTTGGACCTCAACATTTAGCCCCTCGAGCTCGTGGGTTGCCTGAAACCCACGCGTGAGTGATTTAGGTTTCTTAAGATTTTCGTGGTATCCCCTTTTTTTCAACTTCTACTGGGTTCCCTTCCTTTTTACTTGGGATCCCGGCCCTTTTCTCTTGCTTTTAGTCACCTCCTTTTTGCGTGTTGCATTCCCTTGTAATTATTACTTTTTGCAGCTTCCTCTTTATACGGGACGTGGCAGTTGGGTATTTGAGGTAAAACTCCTCTACCCACTTTTCTCGTTTCCCGTTATTTCTCATTAATAACTGCTGATTAATCCCTACTTCAAATTAAATTTCTTGGCAAATGGCATGTCTTTCCATAAACTGTTTTCCCCAACCGCTATTTGCGCCTTTATTGTAGCCGTTTCATCTTATCACTTTGCTTCTCCGAGTTTTTCACTCTTTGTGTTTCTCTTTCTTTTTCTCTTCTTCTCTGTTACTCTGGTCTTCCTCCCTTTCGCACTTTCAATCTCTTTTCTTCTCATAGTGCGTGTTGTTTCGATGGCTTCTTCTTCTTCTCGAAAGAGGAGAGAGCGACTCACTCCTTCCGAGGGTGAAGGTTATTCAGTTCCGCTCCGAGTGATTCTTACGAGGTCACCGAACGCCCGGCCTTCCCTTTACGGGATCCTTAGTATTCTCTCAATTTATTCTTCCCTCATATATCTCATGGTGAGGCTCCTCCATTCCCTCACATTTGGATGTTTTACGGCCAAGCGGGTTTTTTGGTTCCGCCTGTGTTCGATCCTAGAGAGATTTTCGATCTCTAGATCGACAACAAGGAATCCGAGAGGCGGTTCCTATTTTCTTTGATTTTGTTCAGGGAAAGATTCGGGGTTGGCCTATATGGGTAGACAAGGAACCGTCTCGATGCTTGAGTTTGTGGGTCGTTTGGAGCGCGTCGGTATCCTAAAGACAGTGGCTATTTCCAAAAACCTTGAGGGCTTTAGAGACGCCAAAGGGCTCAAGCATCTAGTACGTCGTTGGTGTCCTTCCCTTCATACTTTTTTCTTTTCTACTGGTGAATTGACGATCACCTTGGAGGATGTGGTTAATAACTTCCTCCTCCCGGTGTTTGGTGAAGAGAATCCCTTTGATATTAACCTTTCTGGTGAGGATCTCGTGGTAGAAGAAAAATTATTTGGTCATTTTGGTGGTCGCGCCGCCTCTTCTGGTGGTAAGCCGGCTAGGATGGGGAGATGGGTGATGACCCTCTCTTGTGAAAAAGATAAGGAAGTGAGGTGGGACGGTTTCCTGGCTTTTTGGCTTAGTAAGTTTTTGTTTAGTGAGTTCCCCGGGTACGGAGTTAAGTCTTCGTTTTTTCCATTGGCAATCAAGTTGGCTCGAGGTACCCAGTATCCTTTGGCCCCTCTGTTTTTGGGTCATGTTTATTCTCAATTGGACCAGCTTCATGGTGATGAGGTGAGGGTGATTCTTGTTATGTGATCACTTCATCTCTTCACTTTGTGCTATTCTTGATTTTCATGTGGGACCGTTCTGCTGACTACTTTGGCTAAGTGCGGAATTTGAAATTTGTGAAGGACAAGTTCCAAGGATCCCCGACATAGTGAAGGGTCTTTGTGGCAATTCTACGATGCCTTTCCCATTATTTTTCGTTGGATTAGCTTGAAAGGTGGTGGCCTCAATCTTGTGGAGTTGTTTGACCAAGCGGGGAGCTTATATTGGAGATCCCCTCGTGAGTTTGGTCCTAGCTTTGCGTGTGATTCTGTGTTGTCTTCTTTTTTATCTTCTACAGTGTAATACCTTTGACTTGCGCCGTGGTGATGAGGGCACCTGGCTTATCTTGCCTGCATTAGCCCCTCCTGGCTTCCCGTGCCTTCTTCAAGTGGCCCAAAATATACTCATTATTCAGCACACCGGGTGCTTCGACAATTTGGTTTTGATCAGGATATTCCTCCAGTTTTTAAGGATGTGGTGCCATCCCTCCCTTCCTTGGATCCTTTCTTGAGGTTGCAGGCCTTTTCTTATTGGTCACGGAGGAGCCCCCAATTTGCGGTGCCTAACTCCCAGAGAGGAGTCTTTGCTTCTAGTGGCTATACTAGTTATTGGAGAAGAGTTCAAAAGTCTTTTGTTGATTATGTTGGCACTGGTACAGTTCGGGAAGCCCCGAATCCTAGCATTGTTTCTGCTCCGACATCCAATAGACGTTTATCCCTTCCTACTGCTGGGATTGTTTCTGCTGCTGCAAGCAGCAAGACCGGGTTTGTAGAGTGGCATGCCTCCAGGGGAGGTTGGGTGGCTTATGGACAGGATTTTCCTGAGACCTGGCCGGGTGATAGTCTCATCATTGGTGCTTCTTCCGGGATGCCCATCAAAAAGGGTGCAACAGAGACAATAAGTGCTGCCATTTGCTCCGAGTAAAGGTAAGGATGTCAAGTCGAAGAAAATGAAAGTCTGCGATGTTGGCGAAAGTACGGGGGTGTGGAGATAGGCTCGAGGCGAAAAGAAGGAAAACGGGAAATCTCAAGCACACTTGGCATCTCGGGAAGGCAAGGATGTCGGGAGCCTTTGGTTTCAAGGACCCGGAAGAAGACCAAGGTAGAGTCTTCTTTTCCCTGGTTCCTGTGATCGCTTCAGTCCATGGTTCTTTAGGATCCTACGGTTTGGTATCCCAGCCTCCTTTAGGACCCTCCGGGCGTACTCGTAGTAAGCAAAAGACTTCCGGAGAATCTCAGAGAGAGAGAGAGAAGGGCAAGACTTCTTTCCTTCTTTCTCTTTTTTTTTTTTTACTGTTCACCTTGTTGCACTTAGTTCTATTTTCTTTGACGAGTGGTGATTTCCTTTGCGAGTCCAAGCGCAAGTCGATCACAAGAAGGGTAAGAGCCAATCTTCCGGAGACGACGTGGTACGTGTGTTCCCCCTTCTTTTGTTCTTTCCCTTTTGTTCGACATTGTGTTGTTAGCATTTCCTCTTTGTTGTGTTTTTCTCCTTTTTTTTTTATTTTTTATTTTTCACTTGGCACTGCCTTCTCCGCTTCTTCTTCTCTTAGGTGGAGGTATCCCCTCCTATGAGTGACAAGGCTTTGGGGGAGGAAACTATCACGACTCTTTCTATTGTTTTTCCTGTTATGGGGGAGGAGCCCCCATCGATGATCCGGTTTGAGGAAACCGGGCAACCGATGCAAGGTTCCCAGGATTCTCGGGATCCCAAAGCTTCTAGGATCCTGTCATCTCGGAGTCCCCATCTTGAACGCACTCCTAGTCCTATCAATTTGTGTTTCCCTCAACCCTTGTCGATAAAGGTGCTTTGGGAGACACTCCTTTATCCAAACAAACAGGTAAACCTTGTTTCCTTAAAATAGCGTTATATTTTTACTTTCTTTTCAGTTTTTCTTGAGTTCCTCCTTTTCCTTTTCCTTTTAGGTCAAACCAGTGAGAAATCCGCTCCCAGCGTTGCCTTTTCTTTAGAATCGAAAGCTCGTAACGTGAGTGCAAGCTGCTCCCATCGTGTTTCCTTTTCTTCCCCCCTTTTTTTTTTTTTTTTTTTTTTTTTATATGGCGAAGCCCCCTGCATCTATCCCTTCCTTTAGCCACTTTGCCATTGGTCCTTCACCTTTTCTTCAACTTGCCTTATGTTCCTTCCCAGAATCTTCGGGGAAGTCGGGAGATCAGGAAGAAGAGGCTTTGCCCCAAGAAACCGGAACCGGTTTGTTCTTCTTTTTCTCCTCTTTTTTTTTTTTTTTTTTTTTTAAAAGAAAAAGACTAAATCTGTTCTTCCTTCTCTTTTCTTCTTTTTTTTTGAATATTGATACAGGCTTTGCGGGTTCTGAGCCTGTTATCCCCGAAGGAATTGTGAGACCTGTTCAAGTTGCTGACCTTCATCCAGAGCAAAAGGCTGCAAGTCCTCCTGTCTCTGCAAGTGATGACACGGTGATGGGGGATGCCTCGAAGATGGCTGCTTCAAATCTTGATTCAAGGCTTTCCTCTTTCCTGGCTCGCTTTGATCTCTTGGAATTCAACAGTCTTCCCGCCAGCCACTTCCATGTTTTTGGGTCTTCTTATGGCAGCTTCCTGCGCTTCTCTGTTCCTGTGGAAGGCCTCGCGCTGCTAGAGAGCCTTCTGAAGAGTCACGGGGATTTTACCAGCGGCTTCAAGGGAGGCGTTTTTCTAAGCAATATTTTGATGGAGTTCTTGTGTCTTTGTCTTTGATTTCCCTAAGGGATTCCTCTGTAGATTCCTTGTCAAGAAAAGCTCCCCGGAGTGGAGAGGGGTGGTGCAAGACCTTCTAGAGGCCAAGTTCAATTTGTCTTTTCTGTTTGGATCACTTGCGTCTCTTTGGCTTATATCTTTGTTTCGAGAGACAATCATTCAAGAGTATAGACACCGAGATAGCTGCTGCTAAGGAAGCTTTGGCTCATGCTCACAAGGTTTTACAAGACTTGAAGGTCAAGCGGCAGAGGATCCTTTCTACTTTGGTGTGCTGTTATTTCTCCGGATGCCTCCCTGTTGGCCGGCCTCATTCCTTAGCTTATTTTTTTTTAGATTTACATGAACAATTTGGGGTTGTATAAGTTTTTTTTGAACATTGCTCTGCTCTTTGTTTTCTCTTTTGTGTTTCAAATCGCTTCTTATTTCTTAGCATGTGAATCTGTCTTTTTCTTTGGTATATTGCCTTTTCTTTCTCATGGCTCTTTTCTTTCCTGAGTCCTGGACCGTGGTTTCCACAGGCTTCATCAGAATTCTGGTCAGTGTACCCGGTAATCTATTACGCAAGTATCCGAACGGGTACACCTGGTATCCTTCCCTATGTATTTTTTTTTTTTTTTTTGAGATACGGTCCCAGTTCATGAACTTTTTGACAGTTCCCCTTTTGCCAAGTGCTAGGCTAGGTATCCTAGATATTTTACTTTTATTCTCGTGATCCTAGACCTATGCACTTGGGACTATTTGTGGGATATCCGAAATTATTTGTGAGGTGGATCCTGGGCCATATGTAAAAGGGTATTACATATTCTCCCCTTTTTTTGACTCGGGTATCCTTCCTTAAATCTATCCACATTTGGTCTTTGTAGTATTTAAAGAAAAACTTAAATGCTAAAGAAACAGGAATTTCATTAAAACATGGTCATTTTTAAGGAACAAAGAAAAAGTCTTTTGGTGCAGCATTGACCACAAAGTGTCAATCTATCACATGTTTCTGAACAAAATTATCTTAGACCAGAATTCATGATAAAGGCTGAAAAATAAAAAAAGACAAAAATAAAAAGAACTTAGCAGATAGTGAAGCTGGTGAAAGGACCCCGAGGTACCGGGATCCCCTTGTCTTTATGCGTAGTATTGCTTGAGCCATTTCCCGTTTATGGGCTCTGTCAGGACTGTTCCATCTTCTTTGGCAAGGTAATAATATCCACTTTCATGAGCTGCATTGATGATGTAGGGTCCTTCCCATTTTGGGGTGAACTTGGAAGGCCCCTGGCGGCAGTTCCTCCTCACGTGCTCCGCCATCCTTAGCACTAATTGCCCTTTGGTGAACACTCTTGGGCGTCTTTGCTTGTGCATATGCTCTGGTCATTCTTTTTTGGTATCTCTCGCTCCTTTTCTTGGCCAGCTCTCTTTCTTCTTCTACTCCTTCCGGATCTACTAGCCTCTTTTCATTGCTTGCGTCCTCACTTTCACCCCGATTTTCCTCGAGAACTACCCTTGGTGTAGGAATGATTAACTCCACAGGGCTGATGGCTTCGTTCCATAAACCGGGAGAACGGGGGAGAATCCCGTGGTCGCTGTCTTTCTGAGCTTCTACATGCCCAAAGCACATCTCGCCGGATGGTCACTCCACTTTCCTCCATACTCATACTTCATTTTCTTAAGGATTTTTAATATTACCCTATTAGTAGATTCACTTGGCCGTTTCCTTGTGGGTAGTATGGGGTAGATCTTCCATGCTTGATGTGGTATGCTTGATTAATCCCTTCATATCTTTGTTTATGAATGGGGTTCCATTGTCGCCGATCAATCTTCCGGGGATCCCGAACCTTGTAATGATGTGGTCTCGAATGAAATTTGCTACAGTTTGCTCCAAAGTAGCTTTTTTTCAAAGGGATGGCCTCTACCCATTTTGTAAAGTACTCCGTGGCTGCCAGGATCCATATATAACCATTGGATGGAGGATTTATGAGCCCTATGAGATCGAGCCCCCAAGTATGAAAAGGCCATGGCATCGTCATATCCTGTAGGACATTTGGGTAAGTGTGAATTGCATCTCCTAGGACTTGGCAAGCATGACATGTTTTGACCAGCTCCTCGAGTCTCTTTTCATCGTTGGCACAATAATATCCCAACAACAAGAATCGCATACTGACCTTCTCTTCCCGGGTGACTTCCGCAATCTCTCGAGTGAACCTCTCTGACTACTTCTCTAGCTTCCTTTGGTCCCAGGCACCTGAGGGGATCCCCATGGTATCCTTTTTTGAATAAAATGTCGTTCTGCAAGAAATACCCGCACGCTAGTTTTTTGAGCTTGTGGGCGAGTTCCCTGTCGGTTGGCGGGATCTCCCGAGCCAGGTATCCTATGAAAGGAACCCGCCAATCTTCTGCAATAAACACCGCGTAGCTTTCTTCTTTCTCGATTGCCAAACGACATTCCTGGCATTTCCCCTGTATGATTGCTGCTTCCTTGTCCATATCCGCCGGTAATACCCCATGCGTTGCATCCTTCTGTATAGGCTGACTTTTTCTGCAACTCCACATGCTTGGGCGTGTAATTCTTCTAGTTTCGACTTTTCTTCCTTCTTGGTGATACATCCGGACAAGTATTCCTCCTGGCGAGTCTTCTATACAATTCTCCTTCTATATCGAGTGTAATCCATTAGTTCTTTGATGTTCCCTCTAGGGCTCGCCTCTTTCATCCTTTCTTTGACTTCGTCCCTCCAGTCCCCACTGTTTGGATTCCCGGGTACATCCCTTGGAGGATCCTTACAATAGAATGTTCTGCCTTCCTATTTTTATCGGCGTATCCCTTCCATTAAATGGTATTTGGGATCCTGTGGGGTGGCGAGAGCATCCGCAAACCTGTTTTCACTTCTTTGAGTGTATTCTATCTTTGAAGGTTTGAAATTCCATCTCGACCTTTGTGCCCAAGTCCCTGTAGGGCTGCTAAGCTTTGTTCCCGTAATGCAAAGTTACCTTTCACTTGGGAGACTACAAGATTAGAATCTCCTAGCACTCTCATATGTTTTACTCCTATCTTTGAGTGCTATAGTCAACCTGATTAAGTATGCCTCATACTCTTTTGTATTATTAGAGCATGAGAAACCAAGCTTGAAAGACAGGGGCATGATATCCCCATTTTCACGACTTAGTACAATTCCTACCCCATTTGAAGTTGCTGTAGCTGACCCGTCAAACCTCATGGTCCATTTCTTCCCTGGGATCTCCATCACTGCTACCTCACCAGGGATTTCTTCGCTCAGTGGGCCTTCTTCCTTTCCCGGGAATTGAGCTAGCAAATCTGCTATGGCCTGGCTCTTGACAGCCTTGGGAGTTCTTATACCTATATCATATTGTGAGAGCAACACTAGCCATTGTGCTATCCTTCCCGTGAGAAGGGGCTGGTGCGGGAGTGCTTTTATGGGGTGGGACTTGGTTACCAAGAGGATTTGGTGAGTGAGAAGTACCTTTTCAGCCTTTGGGATGCATAAACGATTACTAGGCGGGCTTTCTCTATTCAGGGTACTTGGTCTCGGTATCCTTGAGTGTTCTCGCTTACATAATATATGGGCTGCTCATTTCCTTGGTCATCTTTTTGTACCAAAGCAAAGCTCCTATTGCTCGAGAGTTTGATGCTAAGTATAGTAATGAGAGGTCGCCCACATCTTGGTGCCTGGAGGGTGGGCGGATGATTCATAATGCCCTGAATTCTTTGAAAAGCTTCCTGCTGCTCTGTTCCCCAGGTAAATTCATTTCCCTTTTCAATAGTTTGGTTAGGCCTCTTTGTAGCCGAGGCTAAACTAGGCACAAACCTCCTAATATAGGAGACCCTTCCTCAAAGCTTTTGAGTTCCCTAACAATAGTTGGTCTTCTCATCGTGGCAATAGCCGTGGCCTTGGTCGGGTCCACGCTTATGCCTTTGTGATGTACCAGGAACCCAAGGAACTTTCCAGCGAGACACTCCAAGGCGCACTTCATGGGGTTCATACGTAACTTGTATTTCTGCATCTTTCAAAGACTTGCTCAAGTACTTGGAAATGTCCTGTTCTGGTTTTTGACTTGACCACAATATCGTCTACATAATCTTCCATCTCCTCATGCATCATGTCATGGAAAATGGGCTGTCATGGTCCGTTGATACGTAGCCCCGCATTTTTGAGGCCAAAGGGCATTACGAGTGTAGTAAAAGTTCCCAATCGGAGTTCGAATGCCTCTTCTTCTCGCATCTTTGGCTGCCATGCGGATTTGGTTGTATCCACTGTACCCATCCATAAACGAGAACATTGAGTTTCCTGCATTTGAATCTACAAGGAGGTCGATATTGGGCAAGGGGAACTCATCTTTAGGACATGCCTTGTTCAAGTTGCAAAAGTCTACACAAAGAACGGATTTGACCATTTTTCTTCTTCACGAGGTACAATGTTGGAAAGCCATTTTGGGTGTTGGATGGGTTTGATAAAACCAATTTGTTAGTAATTTCTTGACCTCTTGGACTATTTGAGCTTCTACCTCGGTGTGGAAGACCCTAGCTGGTTGGACTACCGGCCTCATCCCCGGGTCCACATTAAGAGAATGGACTACCAACTCCGGGTCTAGACCAGGCATCTCATCATAGGTCCATGCAAACACATCTCTCGTATTTTTGAAGTAAGGTTACCAGTTGTTCTCTTTCTTGAGCCACCAATTGATTGCTAATGAAAACAGGTTTTCGGGATCCTGGTTCTGTTCCCAAGTCTACTTCCTTTAGTTCTTCCTCAGGCTGAATCTGGGCCTCCTTAATTGGTTCTTCCGGGATTTCTTCTTGGGCCATCATGTAGCTTGGTGGTCCGGGACCTTCCCGCACAATGCATTCGGGTCCCGCGCACCTTCATAAACGATAAATTAGTCTTCCCCTAGGTTCCCGCACCACCACACATTCTCGGGATCCTCAAGAGCTGGGCTCCCTCTTTTGTCTTTTTCTTTCTAGAAGGTTTCTCAGGTCACGGGTGCCCTTTCCTTCTTCTTCTTCTTCTAGGATAGGTGCCCCAGGGGTCCCGGGGTGGGGTTCTCATCATCCGGCTCCAACTCATCATAAAATATCGTTTCGCAAAGTTCACTTCTCCCTGGCTGAAAGGATTATGATTGGTGAGGATCCTTATGGGCCTCCCATTCAGTCTCCTTTTAATGCATTGATGGAATGTGGATGGAATAAGGCGATGTTTATGAAGCCACGGGCGGCCCCAAAGAACACGTGATAAGAAACTTCTGCATTAATCACATGAAACCTTGTCAAAGCTACTATTGGCCCTACCCTTAAGGCTAGCTGCACGTATCCTTCTCGTTGATTCCACCGATCCTCCAATCCCCTGTTATTTCCATGGGGGCCCCCAGGATCCTTCATCAACTAAGCCAACAGCGACTTCCAGGGTACTTAAGGCAATGAGGTTGAGTGATGCTCCCGTATCCACCAAAGGTGCTCTTCGACTTGAACACCGTTTATGGTGGCCATGAGATAAAGGGGTCTACGGTGGTCCGGGTGCTCAATCTCCATGTCTTCATCGGTGAAGGTTATTGCATTGGTTGTTTCGGAAAGCTCGACTAGCATGTGACTCAATTTGTAAAGCATTCCATCCCTGAATCTGCTTTGCTATGCTCATAAGAGACTCGTGGCCACCCTTCTTGCTTTCGGTCCGAATCCTAATTGATTGAATAATGACTTGAACTTAGGATTCTTCCGGAGGGTTCGACTGTGCTCGGGTGGAAGGATCCTTGATTCTCCCCGCTTCGCAGGGTTTCCGTGTATTACTACTCGCTACCACCCCTTTTCCTTTGTGGTTAGGCAAGGGGTTCCCTCGCACTTCCGCCTCCTTCGAGTGAGTTCCAAGGTTCCTTCTCTCAACTTTTTGTGGAAGAGTCTACGAAGGGTCCAGCGAGTCCTTAGTGGAGTGCTTCACATAATTATGGATTCTCGCAAAATAAAGGATTCTTCCTTTCTTCTTTGGTTGGTGGCCTGGACACAGTGAATGGCCCGACAACCCCATCTCCAATCCATTTGTCTAGGACATGGCTTAACTCCTCAGCTGTGCATGGGATCACCGGTTGTTCCTCAAACACTTTCCCATCCGGTCTCTTCCTTTTCTCTCCTGCTGATCTTTGTCATAGCTTGGGACGCGGGCAGCCTTTTTGTTCTCATGGTTTGCGCCGTCCTTCCGGTTCTCTAGCAGGTCGTCGAAAACTGTGTGATACATAAATTTTCAAGGTTGAGCTCTGTAATCAAAAAGCATGTTGGCTATACAGGTTTCCACGAGCTCCTTTTCTTCATGGTCTCCATAGCAGTCTAGGGACACATCTTGAATCTTTTAATAAATTGAACAGGATCTTCTCCGGTCTCGCCTCACCATTTGCGGGTCTCGGAAAGTGATTTTGTCTTCACCAGGGTAATATTTGGCGCAGAATTTTTCCATCATCTCATCCCAGGTCTTGATGGACCCGGGTCTCAACGTGGTGTACCAAGTGTATGCCCTATCCACTAAGGATTTGGCAAATTCTCTTAAACATAATTCTTTGTCTCCTGCATAGGGGCCCATAGTGTGGACAAACCTGCTCACATGTTCCACGACACTTCCATTCCTCCCATCGAAAGGATAGAACTTTGGGGGTTCGTATCCCTTAGGGTATGGTTTGCCAAGAAGTTTCGGAGGGAACGGGGATCCCAAGAGAATTGCTTGGGGATCCCCGAGAGTTTTTCCCTTTCTTACTCCGGGAGGGCATTGACGCCCGCAAAGTGTCAAGTATTGAGGGTTAGCTCTTCCTCCCACCGCTGACCCTCCTTCTAGCTGCGTCCCATCTTGGTGGCCAGCAGGGGGAATATTGTCTCGATTTCTCGTGTCCCGCCTTCTTTGAGAAGATGAACTTCTTGCTCTAGATCCTTTAATATTGTTGTCATCCTGGCCATTAGGTCTGGTTCTTGTCTTGCGTGTCTTTGTTCTGACACAACCTCCTGTTCTACCAAGGGTATCCCACCTCCTTGCCTGGAGACTTCCTCATTTTCTCCTACAGGCTCGGAGGCCGTAGGTGGCACATTAGTTCCTTTTTGTTGTTTCTTTGTCTTGGAGGCATTCTCTGTGAAGGGGTTGTTTCTTCCTTCTTCTTTGCCCAGTCCCAGTGAGTCGCCAAAATGTGAGAGTGCCTTTTTCGGGATACTCAGGCCCAAGGATCCCGGGCCGAATGAAAAGGAAAGGATTTGGTGGACCGGGCCTTGACTCACCGCAGCTAACGAGCTGTTTAAGAATCAAGTGAATGCAGAGAATACTTCTGACAATATACAGAAAAATGACAAACAAGGATATCGAAAAGTGCCAAAAATTAACAACGTAAGTTCAGAAGGAAAGAAAAACAGGATTAGCAAGACGATAAAAAAAAAGGTCTTTGTGGGGATCCTAGGCATTATGAAACAAGATTTCATTAATACATTATCTGTTTGATTACAGAAAAGCTCACTAGGACGTGATACAAGGTCCAATCAAGCTCAAAAATTGCAGTCTTGAATGGCTATTTCAGCCTTTAAAACTTACAAAGTTTGATTCTCGTTGAATCCGAGTATGTGCAATAGTGGCCTTTACAGGATATCGGGAAGCAGTATTTGTTTTTCCTTAATATTTTCTCTTCACTCTTGGTTTCTTTTCTAATAGTTCTTTTTCTCGAGAATTTCTTCTTTCTTTCTCACTTTTTTTTCGCTGCCTTCTTCACAACCCATTCCTTCCTTTTATAATGTAGTTTTTCGGGCGCCCCGGGAACCGTTGATTCCCCTGTTTTGTTCTTTTGCAAACAGAGCATGTTCTGTCCCCATCGTCTTGGTAAGTCCCTTTTCCGTTTTCTCTCATTCTTTCCTTCTCTTGGTTCCGATTCCTTGAAAGCTTTCGGTTGGCCATCCTCTTTGGGACGTCTTTGAGGTATGCCCTTCTCGGCATCCCCACTTCTAGCGCCTTCCACTTTTCCGTTTCTTTCCTATTTGGGCGGAATCTGTTTCGTCTTTTTAAAAATTGTTTCGTTATTATTCTTCTTCCCTGTCTTGGTTCCCCGAGGCCTCTTCTATCTGTGCCATGAGAGGTCGCTTGCGTTCTTTTGTTTTTTTTTTTTTTTTTTTTTTCTGTCTTCTTTCTATCGATCTGTCCCAGTCTTCCTTTTTATTTGTGCTTGAAGGGATCTGCGTTTTGTTGAGGATCCTTACTTCTTTATACTTTGTCGTGGTCTCTTTTTTGGATGCTTCTTTCTTTTCTAGGCTTCAGGATCCTCCGGGCCTTCCTTTTATTCCCCCACGGATCATCCGTATCTATTGCTTTGGGCTTAGCCTGAATTTTTTCCTTTTGGGCTTGACTGGTTCTTCTGCTTTGGGCTTATTTTATTATGACCTTTTTCTTTGGACCTCAACAGTCTCATAAAATGAGATTTTCATAAACTACTTTAAAGCCTTACTTAGGTGATCATGTGTTGATGGCTTACGCTAGAGCGAGCTTGGCAAGGCAACCCTCCCTTTGTTGAAATAATTACGACAATGAAGCTTGGGGGCAAACACTGGTTGTTTAGCTACATGAGGACTTATATTTCTCTTTTTAACTATTGTAGAACCACCCTAGGTGCCCATGGCCGCACCTTTGGTTGGAAAATTTTTGATTTACTTGGGTGAGGAAGGAATGGAATCAGATAAAGCTTTACTAATGATTTTGAACAATGTTCCTTAATTACCAATGCACTTCAAAATTCCTACAAAAGCAATGAGTAGGGTATCAAGTAAAAGGGAGAAAAAAAAAATGGCAACTCCCCCTTTCAAGCCAAGGCCTGAGGCTAGATAAATAAAAGCTTAGGCTCTCAAGTGAGATTAGGTAGTCAAGGTTAATGATGCCATGCCCATTTCTTGTTCACCTTTCAATAGTTTAATCTGATTTGATCACCTCATTAACAACTTATGATATCATATACTTAATGACAAATTATAGCACAACAAGGTGGATTGGTACCACCAACCATGCATAATTTCTTGTACTCAGTAGTAGTAGAGGAACTCTTATTGTGAGGTCATACCATGTTGCCCCACTTAACATGATATTGTAAGGTCTATATGTTTTGGTAGTCAAACCATGCCAAATTTTCTGTCTTTTTTTACGCTCCATTTGTTTCGTTGTAAAATATTTTCAAATGTAAAATATTTTACTGAAAATATTTTCATTTTACAGTGTTTGGTTGTGTACATGAAAATGCACAAATCAAACCAACCAACAAAGCCAAGTGCCAATCCACCAAATTGGCACAAACCCACCCATCCACCCACCCACCACTCCATTAACCACCGAAGAATATCCATATCCACATCCACACATACATCAGTTCCACAAACAACAAATCCTAAAAACTCAAAACCTAAAAATACTCATTTGAAAAACCATCTTTTGCTTGAAAACCCAAAAACCCAATCAAAACAAAAACTTTCAACAAAGCACACACCCAAACCCACAAATCTACAAACTACCATGCACAAACTCCTGATTTTCAAACCCAATTTGAAAATGTTGAATCCTAACAACCGAAAAGGAGACCCAATCCCTAAACCCACATAGAATCTGAAATAAGAACAAAAAGAGAGAGAGAACAGTGACCACCATTTGTGGTTACATCGTTGTGCTCTACCGTCATCAATGGTGGTATAGGTCTCTTGGGTTTTAGCCTCTATAAACACGAGTAAGGAGAGGGGAGAAACTAAGGTAGAAAGAAAGAAACTTGAAAGTGAGCCACCCTAGATGGTGGTTCGCAATGTTGGCAAACCTGGGCTACATGGAAGGAAGTGTGGGAGAGGAACTGGGTAGAGAGAGTGAGCCACTATGATCATGAGAGAGAGAGAGCAAGGTTTCCTTGTGTGAGATGGGCAGAGATGAGAGGTCTTCTCAAAAGTGAGAGAGGGGTAGAAAGCGAGAAAGTGTTAGGGAGTGTATAGAACACAAGCTAGTGCAAGCAAGTGTTCTAACTTGGTTACATATGGGCCCTCCATATGGACAAACCATGAGATACAGAAAAGAGATGTTGGTGAGGGGAGTTGCGCCTTTGACTTGTGCCAACAGTTTGATTAACATTGGGGGAAAAGAAATGCACAATTTGGCATGGACACCAAGCACTACCATGAGAGGGAATTCAATCCTTGTCGGACAAAGGTTGCAGAACACCCCTCATTGATTAATACCAAGCTAGACCACCGCCAAGGACACGTGCAATGCCTTCAGGATCCATACAATCCATTTCCTTGTCTTTACTTGTCCCTCATGATGTAGCAGAGTCACCTTTCATCTCACTACCTTGGCGAAGTGATTTTCTCTCTCCTCCAGCCTTGACACAGGACTTGTAGTTGTATTAGGGTTTGTGGAGAGGAATGAGAGTGAAACACCTGTTTTTGTATAGCCAGTAGAATTCCTCATACTATAAAAGGAGAATGTTGCTAAGTAAAGAGAAGAGTAGTTATAAATCTAGGTAGGAAAGAAAGGCAAAAATGATAGGTTTTTGGGAAGAAGAACACCTTATGTAACCTTAAAATTTCCATATCATTACAAAGCTTTTAAGAGTGAGGGATACTATGTCCTTCACTTATGCACCATGGTTTTTTTTTTATCCCTTTCACAGTGTTTTCCATGTATATCTCTAGTTATTCTTTACTTTTCTGTCCTACCATTGTTTTCCCTTTGATGTTTTGGTGCTAAAGTTGACATTTTATTGCTCACCAAGTTTGACACCCAAATGTACTGTTAGACTTTAGGTCACATACATCTAAGTGTCTTACAAATCTAACTTACATGTACCTTTTTGGCGACTTCACTAGGTAGAATCTCTGGTTGTTCTCTTTTTTTCATCATCCAATGCCTCTGAGAAAGAACACAATGGCTTGGTGGGTTCGGTGAAGAACCCTAAGTTGAAGTGAGCGTTGATCACATGTCTGTGCATGCGAGGGTTCGAGAATCCTTTGAAGAGGTTAGACAACCCAACAACCAAGCTCTTGTCACGGCCATAGAGGACCTACAACATTCTCATGTCACCATATGGGCAAAAGTTCAGTCCTCGCATCAGAGGACATCTATCGTTTAGACCCTACAAGGAGGCCAACCACCTTAAGGAGAGACTAAGAGGTCAAATTTGGTTCCACCCTTGAATTAAGAGCAAAGAGATCCGCACTAGCCCACTAGACCTTAAGCACCCCCTTAAGCGACAAGGAAGGATATTGCTGCCATTTTGCTTGAAGCTAGAAAGGCAGAAAGCTCTGTCTACATTGACATGTGGCCTCCTTATCCCGAGGAGATGGCTAGGAAACCATATCTTGCCAACAACACACTTATCTTCCCCAAGTATGATGGCATAGCTAGAAATGCCAAAGAGCATATCAAAAGGTATGTAAACTCTCTAATAGAACCTTAACCCAGCAACTTAGACTAGAAAATAAAGAAAAAAAAGAAATCTAACAACCTATCATGCTTATAACAAAGACACAAAGTAGACCTAAACTATACAAACATATTAAAGCAATAAAACATATAAACAAACAATAGAAAAGAAGGAAAGTGAAGAGCCCAGATTAGAACCTTTTACCTCAATAGAAAGGCTCTTTAGAGTTTGATTTTGACATATTCCCTCATTCAATATAATCAATAACAACCTAGAAGGTTAGTAAGCTTTAGAACTCAAAATCCAAGACCAGAATAGGTCTCAACCAAGTAAAATTTGACTTGAGGACTTTTTGTAAAAAAAAAAAAAAAAAAATTCTCTTTGATTCACTATTTTCTAGTGAATCTTGCATATATTCGCCTCTATTTTTGTGTGTTTTGAAAAAGTACCTTATATGGCTTTATATAGTGGTAAAATGGAGGTGTAGGGCGACTTCTAGACGATGTGAGATTCGTTCCACACCATTTTTGATGCAAAAATATTTCCTTACATAGTTTCCGGAACCCTAGCTGCATGTGCATGCTCGTGCATGCGTGCGCATTCCCTAAGCATGCGTATGCACGTCTTGAGTGTGCATGCGCATACACATGTATGCTTGTGTACACTTAGGGTTTTCAACAAACTTTCTTTTCCAAAAATAGTTTTATTCTTCCAAAAATGATTTTATATTTTCCATAACTATTTCCTCAAGTCAATTTTCACGAGATTGGGCCCTAAATCAACCTTGGGCCTCAGAGTTCTGCCATCATTGGGGAAAAGGGGCTTGAATCGTAAGGGGTACAAAATGAGGTGCATACACTAACTTGCAATTGTATTTTCCATCCTAAGAAAAAGGTTAGCAAAGAAAATCCTCCAATATCACCCAAGTCAAATGGATTTTTTTTAATTAATTCAGCCTCATGTGGGACAAAAATTCAATCATGGATTCATATCACTATCGTGTATGGGGATCAATTAAAACATCCACTATAGCCTCCTCCATTGTATCAACGATTGGGAAAGTTAGTGTAGTGGGATGTTTAATTGGCAACCATTGATGCTGCTAGATTTTAATTTTCCTCTCATCTCCAACCCGCCACCTTAAGCCCCTTTGAATCACATCTTTACCTTTAAGTATACTTCTCCACGCATAGGAATCGGATCTCAAGTCTTTGGCCTCCGTAATTGTACGGTCAGGAAAGAACTTGGCCTTAAAAACTCTATAGAAAAGGGATGTTTTGTTTTGCAGTAGCCTCCATTCTTGTTTGGCCAGTAGAGAGTCATTAAACATGGCCAAATCACAAAAGCTTTTAGCCCTAACTGCCTTAGACTTAGTCAACTCATCCCACTTAAGCCAGTGTATTTTTCTTCGGTCACCATGTTGCCCCCATCAAAATCTCTTGATTAGGCCTACAATTTCATGATATAAGCCAATAGAGAGTTTAAAGCACCCCATAGCATATGTTGGAATTGCTTGGATTACTAATTTAAGCAATACTTCTCTGCTTGACTTGTGATAATATACACAATTAATGCCATTGAGAATATTAATTAAGCCTTTTGCGCTAACCTAAGAAATAACTATTATTGATACCTGTTAAAAAAAAAAAAGGTTGAAACCATATTTCAAATGCCCTTGATGTTTTGTGAGAAAATAAAATTTTAAAAATTCTAAAGATCAAATCTTTTTTCCTAACCTCAAAGCCATAAAATTCAAAAATAAATTCCCAGAAACTACACAAATCTCTCATGAAGAATTCCGAAAAATTAATCCCTCATTAGTTCCAATTTCTCTTAGATATATATTCCTCAACAATATTCTTTGTTTACTAATTATTATACTCTAGTTGTTTCAATAATTATCATGCTTTGTAGTTATTTTGTTAATATTTATTATTTACATGATTTTTATTTTTTTTATTTTTTGAGAAGAAAGACAGTGCATTTTATTTAAGGTAGGTTGTCAATGTTAGCCTGTAATACAGAGGTAACATCTAGTGGTACATCTTCCATTCGGACTTGAAATTGAGAGTTGTAAATTGCTCACCTTGCAAGCGAGTTACCAGTATTACAATGCCTACATACATGAGAATAATTAAGTTTTGAAAAAAAGGAGGTAAGATACTAGATGTCTTTTGCTATATGGCCGAAGTGAGACAAGGACTAGGAATCCATCTTGAGAGCTGCGATAAGGATCAGTGAATCGCCTTCAAGAGGCACCCGATCAAAACTGGTTTCCAGAGCCCGTCTAGCCATTTTTATTCTTGACGGCTTAATTGTGCTAAAATCATTTTACGAGTTTATGCTAGCATGTGTAAATCCCTATGATTAGGTGAATATATTCATGCATGTTAATATGAGTTTATGCTTTTATTCTTGAAGTTAAGTTTATTGGTTTTTTTTTTTTAATATTTTTTTATTATATATATATATATATATATATATATATGAAAGTTAGGTTTATTGTTGCTTAATAAATAATGTGTTTAGACGAACATAGCCATGAATAATTATTATAATCATTTTCTAGCATACAATTAACTTTTTCCATGAAAACATGATGAATATGCCCATGCATTTTGAGGAATATGTTGGTGCGCATATATTAAAAAGGGTATGCCTGGCCAAAATGGGCAAATGCCCTTTTCGTGCAAAAACATCAGCATTTTATCCACTTTTTCAAATTCATTAGGAAAATGCTCTTCTTTTGAAACTCGATTTTCTCAAAATCGAGTTTCAATTTAAAACTCGGTCTTTGGACAATCGAGTTATAACAAATTGAAAATTAAAAAAAAAAAAAAAAATCTAGAACTCGAGTTTCATTCAATTTTATAAAGTCCTATAGTGACGTTTTAAAGCCTTAATAGTGGTGTTTTAAAACATGCAAGTTTTTTTCTTAAGTCCGATCGCTCCATAGGGAGCCCTATAGTGGCGTTTTAACATGCAAGTTTTTTTCTTAAATCTGATCACTCCATAGGGAGCCCTATAGTGGCGTTTTAAATACTTATAGTGGCCTTTTTTATGGAACTTAAGCTCCATGAACTTGAGTTCCATGCAATTTATTTATTTATTTATTTTTTATTTTTAAGTTTGATCGCCCCATACTCGATTTTCTACAAATCGAGTTTTACATTGAAACTCGATTTTGAGAAAATCGAGTTACAAAATAGGAGCATTTCCCTAATTAGTTTGGGAAAGGGGGCAGAACACTGATTTTTTTGCACAAAAGGGGCATTTGCCCATTTTCTCCAGGTATGCCTACATGATGAAGTTAATTGTGTGCTTAGAATTTTAAAATATATTTAATTTCATTCTTATGTTTATTATTCACTGAAGCTTGATTTATTTCCTTTGTGCTTATTTTCTCCATGTATGGTATGGATTTACATGCAAACTTTCTAGTTAGTATTGTAAATTCCATCGCGATATATCAAATGGCTTGATTCTAAAAGCATTTGAAATTTGGTTTTTAACCTCTTCTTCTTTTCTTTTTTTTACCAAATGTAACATTTTCGTTTGTTTCAATGGAAAACTTTATGTAAAGATTTTTTTTTTCCTTTTTGCATTTTTCTATTCTTGGTAGTTGGTAGGATCAAGAAAAAAAAAAGTTAAAGGAAAATTATCTTTTAAGTCTTAACTTCCTTTATTTAATTAAGCATAAGATAAAGTTGTTTTCCGCTAAAATTTTATAGAAAAAACTCTATCTCACGTGAAACTAAATAAAGAAAATTAAAAAATAATTTTCCAACTTCTTTTAAGGTTACTACCAAACATAGGAAAAAGGTAGCTTTCTAAAAAATGCTTTTATGGAAAATGTTAATGACTTAATATCGAAACAGAGTGTAATTGTTTTTTTCCCACTATGTTTTCAAAAGTATTTTCAAATAGTCCATGTTTTCAAACTTGGTTTTGCAAAAATTCTATATAAGATTAAATTAATTGGGAGAGACTCCCCTCTAGTTTGTAATTCTCATGTTTCCTCCTGTCTTAAAATATATGAATGACACATGTAAATAATAAATCCAACGGCTGGGAAAACAAGCCAACTTAATTAATACGTGTGCGATGAGGCTTTTTTTTTTTTTTTTTTAGTGTCATAATTTTTCATCCATTCTTTTTTTTTTTTTTTTGAAAGGGGGATATTCATTCATTTAGATGGATAATATATCATGATACAAAGCATCCATGGCTGGTGGGGGAGCCTCCTCCATCCAATACAAATCCTCATCTAGTGAAAATCTAGCATGTTGAGTCAAAACATGTGCTACCCTATTCCCACTCCTCCTAATACAACAAACAGTAGCCCAATGCAATCCCCTTATCAAATGGCGAATATCATCCACAACATTACCAAGAAGCAAATTATTTTCTCGAGAAGAAGAAATAGCGTGAGTAACATTACTGTTATCATCTTCAATGATCAGCCTATAGAAACCTGCATCCACAGCAAATTCTAAGGCTCTCCGGCAAGCGAGTAACTCTGCTTCTTCACTGGTCTCTACAGCCGATCCACAAGCGATCCAAAGAACCATTACCTCTCCCTTTTCATTTCGAATAACTACTCCAATCCCGTTTCCGCCCAAGTCCGGAAATAATGCTGCATCAAAGTTGAGTTTGTACGCTTCTAATGGTAGTGGTTGCCATACCTCTCCATTTGGTTGCTGCCTTGGCTGAACAGTTAGCTAAGTTTGAGCACTTTTAAATTCTTCAATGCACTCCTCTGCTCTTTTGTTCAAACAATTTGGATTCTTCATTTTCCCTCCATGCAGTAAGGAATTTCGCTAACTCCGGATCAGCCATGCTTGAGTCCCGAACAGCTCCATTTCTTCCAAATTCAACCGCTCCAAAAGTTCCTCCATCAGCCGCAAAATATCGGATGGACCATGCTTGAATTTCAGTAGCTTACGGACACTTCCAGCCCAAATATCTTGAGTCATTTGCGCAATCCCACAGAGCATGAATGGTAGATTCCGATTCTATGGTGCATATCGAGCATTTATCTTCATGAATTACTCTTCTTCTGGTCAGATTCACAGTGGTTGGTAAGATTTCATGGCAGGCTCGCCATGCAAAGACCTTGATTTTATTTGGGATCCGTAACTTCCAAATTGTAGCCCAGATCTGTTTTGCAAAGACAGACCCCTAAAAGTTCCAACCCGAGCTACCCCAGTAAGGATTCTTCTTGCCACATGATAAGCAGATTTAACAGTAAACTCACCCCGTGGATTATGCAGCCAAACAATGGTATCAGCTGCATATCTTCTGCTCAAAGGAATTTGACAGATTGCATCAGCTTCGTCTTTGTGAAATATGGTCCGAATATCCTCATATCTCCATACATTCAACTCCGGATTGATCAACTCACACACCATCAACTCACCCCAATTATTTTGGATCGGATTTAGGACCATGTTTGTGGGAAAATTTGGGAGCCACTTATCCTTCAAGGCATTTATTGAGACTCGATTACCAACCCTCCAACAATGGCCGGATTGAAGAATAGTCATTGCAGCCATCAAACTTCTCCACACATACGAGCAATTAGGTGATTCTTTAGCCTCTAAAAAATTTGATCTTGGAAAGTACCTTGCTTTAAAACATTTGTAGAGCAATGAATCATTACCTTGGACCATCCTCCAACCTTGCTTGGCCAACATAGCTAGATTAAAAGCTCTCAAATCCCGAAATCCCATTCCACCTTCTTTCTTTGAAGCCGTCAACTTATCCCAACTCTTCCAGTGAATTTTCCGTTCGTTGCCCACTTGACCCCACCAAAATTTTGCACATAAAGCATCTAATTCATCACAAAGTTTCAAAGGGATTTGAAATACACTCATAGTGTAAATGGGTATGGACTATGCCACGACCTTGATGAGGATTTCTTTGCCGACTCTAGACAATAGCATGCCTTTCCATCCTTGGAGCTTCTTCCAAATTCTGTCTTTCAAGAATGAGAAGGTGGAATATTTGGCCCTCCCAATCAAAGTTGGTAGACCAAGGTAAGATTCAAACCGGACCACCTCTTTCACTCCCAAAGTTTCTAAGATTTGTCCCTTCGGCCTCTCAAGTAAGTATTGTTGCTAAAGTAAACTCAAGACTTTTCCAAGTTAATACTTTGCCCTTAAGCTCTTTCATAGGTTTGGAGAATTTCTGCTATGGTTTCCCCTTCATCCCGAGTTGCCTGGCAAAACAGCAACGAGTCATCGGTAAACATGAGGTTCGTGATCTTTGGTGCCCCTCTGCAGATGGAAACTCCCTTTATCCGCCCTTCTAATTCTACTTTCTTGATGAGTGTAGTAAAGCCTTCTGCACACAATAAGAACTGGTATGGTGATAGTGGATCACCCTGGCGGATTCCTCTAGATGGATGAATCATGCCATAGGGCTTCCCATTTATTAGAATAGAAAAGGATGGTGTTGTCACACAGCTCATCACCCTTTCTATCCAATTAACCGGAAACCCCAACTTCTCCATAATCCTTTGAAGGAAGTGCCACTCCACACGATCATAGGCTTTGCGATATCCGACTTCAATGCCATAGAACCCTTCTTCCCTTTTTTTCTGGAATGCATGGTATGGAGTGTCTCATATGCCACCAACACATTATCGGTGATCAATCGCCCCGGTACAAAAGCACTTTGAGTGGGTGAGATGATCGAGGCAAGACTGTTTCAAACTATTTGCCAACACCTTGGAAATAATTTTGTAAATAACATTATACAAGCTTATGGGTCTAAAGTCGGACATTCTCTCCGGATTTTTCACTTTAGGGATAAGCACAATATTTGTATGGTTAATATCGGGTAGCATATTACCATTATTAAGAAAATCTAGAACAGCTAGAACAATAGAATTCCCTACAATATGCCAGAATTTTTGATAAAAAGGGCATTCATACCATCAGTCCCGGAGCTTTTGTTGGTCCCATTTGAAACAAAGCCACCTTCACTTCTTCAACGGTAAATTCGAGAAGAGAGAAATTCTCGCATATCATCAGTCACCATACACTCGCACCGCATTCGGCACTCCTCTATCTGATCCTCTACTCCTACATGGAAAAGATTATCAAAGTAGGCTGAAGCTACCCCAACCACCTCCTCCGGATCTTCCACCCACTGCCCATGAATATTCCGGATACCCTTGATATAATTTCTCCTTCTTCTTTGTGTTGCTTTGGCATGGAAAAATTTGGTGTTCCTATCCCCATGTTTTAACCAATTTATTCTAGATCGTTGGGCCCAGAAAATTTCTTGCTTCTGTAGAAGATCATCCATCTTTTTGCTCAACCCCAAAAATTCAGCTTTTAACTCTTGAGTCAATTACGCCTCATTCAATCTGTCTAGTTGTTTCGGGTTTCTTTGATAGCAATGGTATCGGATCGAGTAATGGGAGACCCCCAAGCCATAAGCTCTGCTCCACAAATCTTTATTTTTCTTGTATTGCTGCTAAACCAACCCTTTCCTCTCCGCATTGCCCCAAGCTTCCTGGACAATCTCTTCACATTCGGTGCAGAGCAACCAAGATTCCTCAAACTTGAAGCTTCTCCCACGTTGCTGCCTTGGTTGTGTAAAGGATTGAACATGTAGTAAAATGGGTAAATGATCTCAAGCATGAGTTAATAGATGTACAATTTTACTTAACTCAAATCTATCTGTCCATTCCTTATTTGCAACACCTCTATCAAGCCGTATCTTGGTATTAGCTTCACCAGGTCTCTTATTGCTCCAAGTGTATGGATACCCTAAGTATCCTAGGTCTTGAAGATGACGAGAATTCAAAGCCTCCTAAAGGCTTCAACTGAGCAAACTGTGGCTGCCTGGCACTCTTCTTTTCTCAAGCTTGTAAATACGCATTAAAATCTCCAATTACCACCCATGGTCCCACCACAAAGGATTGTAAGTGCTTCAACAATCTCCAAGAATTTTCTTTTTTCTGTGCTTCCGGCCACCCATAGAAACCAGTTAAGTACCACACAAACCCATCTTCTTCCGTGACTTTTGCCAAAACGTGGTTAACAGTGAAATTAATTACCTCCAAGCTAACTTCATTCTTCCAAAGAAAGGCTAACCCTCCTCCAGAATCCGGATGTTTAGCTATGATTTTATTCTGAAACGGTAAGTTTCCATACAAATTATCAAACCCATCTTTATCAAGTCTTGTCTCCATGAGAAAACATACCGTGGGAACTTGCTCCCTCACAATCTTGCGAAGGTTTCGACCTGTCCAAGGGTTCCCAAGCCCTTGGTAGTTCTAGCTTAACAGCCTCATTGCTCCTGGCAAGGGTGGCTCTCCACCCCCGTCGATACATCATTTTTTATTTCCTCCTCACTGCTCAATCTACCTTTCTTAAGATTTCGCTCTTCAAGCCGCAGCCCCTGTATTTCACGTGCATCTCTTTTACGTAGGCCAGGTAGTGTAATGGACTTGGTGAAACCACTTAAGCCAAAATCCATTTTGTTCATACGTGTCCATGTACTTTTGGGCTTTAGGTGACTAGGCCCAGACAGATCCGAGGTTAAAGAAAGGCTTCCATCTTTGAAATTCTGGTCTTCTAGAGAAATATGCTTCACGTGATCCCCACCTGTTTTATTATTAATCACATCTATTACCCCAACTTCAGTAAAATCCGTGGCAATATGATCAACCTGCTGAAATTTAGGCCCGGTTTCCTTTAATGCAGATTTTGTATCTATTGCGTGTGCATGGACATTAATTGTCGAGCTGTCAACGTGCACAAGTTCAGCCCCTTTCCCTTGAATCACGGCATTATCTCTATCCGTTACACTAGGGTTTTCATGGCTGAATACGTGCACCTCCATCGTCCCCATCGGCTCTCCTTGCTCCGCCTGAACATCTCTCTTCTCTGCCTTATAGCCCGTTCCAACCTCAAAGACAAAGCTTGGACCTGTTTCTTTACTACCTGAAGCTCTTGGACGACCCTCCACCGCCCTTAGAAAATCTCCATACTGATATTCTATTCGACCTCCATTTTTCTCTACAACATAATGGGCAGCACAATGCTTGAGATCATGGCCTAAGATTCCACAAGAGTGACAAAATATGGGCAATCGTTCATACTTAAAAGAGACCCATGACTTCTCACCATCCGAACCAGCTATATAACCACCCCTTCGAATAGGTTTTGAGATTGGTAAGGCCACTCGGACTAGCATAAACATGCTGAAATCATCCTTTTTTTTCTTCCATTCCACCTCCTCTACCTCCCCCAAACGACTCCCCACTTCCTTCGCCACTTGAGGGGAAACCATATCAAACGGTGCCCCCTATATTTGGACCCAAAATGATGCAGCCTCCAATCGAATATTTCCCACAGTCATGCCTTTATTCCACCTTTTCAATAATAGTAACTGATTATCAAAAGTCCAGGGGCCTCCTCTCAAAATCCGATCCAAATCAAACTCAGATTGAAATTTGAACTGGAAGAGATTCGGCCCTACTTCAAGGATTTGCATTGATTCATTCAATCCCCATGCTCTCCTTATAGTATTCTTTGCAGCGAGTTTATTAAAAGACTTACATGTAAGGAATTTTCCAATCAAGCTCAGATGACAACTTTCAATGGCTTCCTTTCTTCCTTCGTCAGAGATAGCAATAGTTTCTTCCTCTTCAGCCGTTAACTTCATCTTGTCGAGACTATCACACACCTCATCCTCCATTCTTTCTTAGTACACTGAAAAAGTTACCCTTCGCACGCAACTAAGGGAGGGAGTACTCGTACTAATACGAGAGGGAGAGCTCCACAAGAGGGAGAGTATTAATAAAAAAATAACTTACGTACATTTTTCATCCATTCCAATTTAAGGTTTACACATTTTCTCATTAATAATATGCATTTAGAATTACTAATATAATCAAGAGTGTTATGAGGCTAACTTCAAAAAATAAACACTGAAAAATCATATTTGTTCATTATTTGAAGCTAGGCTAGTCTATACTACTATTTAAAGTGCTTCTCCTGTTTGAGATCCTCAATTTTGATGCCCAAAATACCCTCAAATCTACCAGTTTACAAAGCTTAAATAATAGAGTTATATTTAAAATTGCTAATTTAAATAGCTAAATTTAAAAAAAGCAGTTTACAAACTAGTTCGTCCTAAATTTTATTTCCAACTTTCTAATACTCCTATATCTTACGGTTAAGCAATTTACCAACTACTAGCCTAAATCCACTAGATCACACAAATCACAGCCATCGGCAGCCCAAATCGTCAACCCTCAACTTTTCCTCACACCAATGACCCGCAACTTATGCCTCCATGAACCGCCCACCCAACATCTAACCCGAATCTCCACCAGTATGACCCACGACGCCGCCAAGTCTGCAACCCAAACCTGGACCCACAACACCACCATGCCGCTCAACCCAAAAACCACTGCTAGTAATCATTCCTCTAACATCAATTGGTCATGGGTCTCCTTCTCACAATCTCAAGTAATGGTGATGACGTTGCATATTAAAGAAGAGGAAGATAGATAAGAAAATTTTAAAAATTAAGTGGGATTTTTTTCAATCCGTTGGATCAATTTTTTTACACATGTCATTCATATATTTTAAAATTTGAGGAAATAGGAGAATTATAAACGGAAAGGGGAGCCTCTCCCAAATTAAGGGCACGTTTGGTACACTGTAATAATTATTACATAAGAATAGGAATAAGTATTACAAGGAATATATTAAGTTTGAATGTAATAAGTATTACTATTTACTAGTCGCTAACCCGTGCGATGCATGGGAAAACTATTAGAAAATAATAAAGTATGCATATATTAAAAGACAATTTAAGTTCATGTGTGCTTGCAAGGGATATATTAAAAGCCTTATCTTTGAGACAAAGAATTGATGTAAACAAACTAACCTTACATAAAACAAATTTAAAAAAAAAAAAAAAAAAAACATAAAACTGATGTCACGGGAAATTTAGCCACATAGTAGTAATATATAAATCTCTTAAAACCTAAACCTAAACCTAAACTTAAACTTAAGGACTAAATATTTATGCGCCTTCTCTTGCTTTCCTGATGTATTTGATTAAAAACATAAAATTGATGTCACGGGAAATTCAATCACATAGTAGTAATATATAAATCTCTTAAAACCTAAACCTAAACTAAACCTAAACGTAAGGACTAAATATATAAACAAACTAACCTTACAAAAGCTGAACTTTATAAGCTAAAATCTATACCGTGAGTTGTAGATCTTAAATGCTATACCGTGCGTTTAGGGCTTCCTACATCCGGAGAGAGAGAGAGAGTTTGCAGAAATTTTCAAAAGACAAAATATTATAGATAATTTAAAAGAATTTTGGTTTAATTCTTGAACATCACAACTCCATAAAATTCATACTAATAATAATATTTTATGATAGAGCAGTTAGAATTTTGGTTTATTCTTGAACACTGAATTGGAAATTGATTATATGAGTATTCAATAATGAACAAAGTACTATGTATTAATTAATATATAAATAAAACTAACCTTACAAAAGCTGAACTTTATAAACTAAAATCTATACCATGCATTGTAGATCTTGAATGCTTTAGGGCTTCCTACGTCTAGAGAGAGAGAGAATTTGCGAAAACCGTGGCTTTATATTTCTTAACTTGAGGGGGGGTAAGGTTGCTAGGGTTTTGTAGATCTTGAATGCTTTAGGGCTTCCTACGTCCGGAGAGAAAGAGAGTTTGCAGAAACCGTGGCTTTATATTTCTTAACTTGAGAGAGGGGTAAGGTTGTTAGGGTTTTGAGGGGTTATAATTTTTATTATTTTTTATTTTTTAAATATTGTGCTGACGTGGAAAATTGTGGTGCCAGCAAAGGCTTCGGTTTTATATATATATATATATAGATTAGTTTGGTGACCATTTAGGAATAGCATCCCGAATATGCATCCACAATTTAGTAGAGTATAAAAAGAATGTGTAATTAAATCATTTTTAAGTTAAATTTCCTAAAATACACTTATTTTAGGGTGTTCAAAATAGAGCTAATAATTAACAAGAAGGAAAATTTATTTTATTTTCTTTCCTTTTGAAGATGTGGCAACTAATGGCTTTTTAGGAAATTTTTTTAAAAAATTATTACATAAAATGAAGGAATAGATATTTAGTACTTTTGATAAGGAATAGTTACTTCTCATTTTGAAGAATAACTATTCATAAGAAATAACTAATCATTGTAATAAAAATATAACCAAACAACCGAATAGTTATGCCACAGAAATATCTATTACATTACAGTGTTTATTACAGTCTATCAAACGTGCCCTAATTAAATTACTTTCCAAGAACCCACAAAACCCATTATTTTCCAAAAAAAGTTATTTTCAACTTATTATTTTCCTGTGACTTCCAGTTAGCTCAATTAGTAAAATCTCTGATAATTGAAATAAGAGATCTGAAATTCAATCTTCACCTACACCAAAAACCAATTGGTGTCTTGGTCTAATAATAAAAAACTATTATCAGAAGCGGATATCATAGGTTGAAATTTTCTCAAAAAAAAAATCTTATTATTTTCCTTAACACCCATGGAAATTTTCTTGAAATTTTTTTCCCAAAGATAATGGAATTTTTCACTTTGAAATTGTTTTCCTGAAGTCCCATGGAATTTTCCCTGATATCTGTTGTCCAAAAATCGTGGAATTTTTAACTTAGAAGATTTCCATAAAAATTGTTTTTCCTAATACCACGGGATCTTCCACCTAAAAATTGATTTCCTAAAAACCTACGGGCTTTTCCTCGAAAACTGTTTTCCTAAACCCTGGGATTTTCAAATCTAAACATCTCTTTCCAATTACCCATGGAGATTATATTAGAAAAATCATTTTCCAATACTCATGGGATTTCCAATTCTTGAAAGATTTTTTTTTTCCTTTTTTTGGAAAATCCATTAATTTTCCTTTTGAAAATATATTCCATAAACTCCATGGAATTTTAACTCCTGAGAAATGGTTTTATTGTATTTTCCTACCCTTTAGAAAGTATTTTTCCAAAAACCATGGAGATTTCACTCTTTCAAAATAAAGTCCCTTTTTTCAAAGAAAAATATCCATAAAAATTTCATTTCTTTCCGCCAAAAAAGAAATCCAGAATCTTTTTTTTTTTTTTGGACAAATCCAAAAACTACAATGATATATATATATATATATATATATATATTCTTTGAAAGAACTTTTGTTCTGAAAAATTCCAAAAACATGTTTTCAAACTTGAAATTCAATTTTCGAAAAAGAAAAGTAAAAAAAGAAGTAATTTGTCCATGGTCTAAATCAAATAAGACCATGAACTCCAAATCAAGCCAAACCAGTCCCCCTCTCCCAAATTTAGCATTGTGTTTTATGTTGTTTTGCATGAGGAAATACATAGAAGATTAATTTGCCTTTATTAAGTTTGCTATATGCCTTTATTAAGTTTGCCATACGCCTATACCAAACGCACGAGGTTAAAAGTATTTAATTCAAGTTTTCTCTTTCCTAAGTAGTTTTGAATAAAGCATGTATATATCACTTGATATTGCAATTTTTTCCCCCTCCAAAAATCCAAAATCCCAAATTTCTAGTAAGTTACTCTTCTTTTTTTTTTTTTTTGAGAAACTAAACTAGGGGCAGCCTAGGCTTTATTAATAAAACTTCAATGAGTATCAAAAAAGACTAGAGGAGTAATGTCAGCTGGGATGTCCTCCAGCCACACTTGTAGCCCCGTACAAAGTTTGGCCTTCTATGCTAAAGCATCAACCACGGTATTACATATACGATAAGCATGACAAAATTCTGAAAATTGAAAACCAGCAACTAGGTTCCGAATATCATCAATGATATTTACAAAAGGTAAGAAATCTGAGTTCCCACGAGTGATGCTTGAATAACTGCTGCTGAATCGCCTTCAAAGGTTACCCTCCTTAAACCAATTTCCCAAGCGAATTGAACTGCCCGTCGACAAGCCAGAGCTTCCAGTTCAACAACAGATTGTGAAAGTGGGATTTGAAAGGATAGAGCACCAATTATTTCTCCAGCACAATCTCTGATGATCATACCAATACCTGCTGTGTTTGTCGCTTTAAAGACAGCTGCATCGAAGTTGGCTTTATAGTTTTGTGGATCAGGGGGTCGCCGTTGATGTTGAATCAAGTGTGGAGGGGCAGATGGGTTCGGGTCCTGGGCAGCAAGGAAGTCTTGGAGCATTCTTCCTGCAGTGGAGGTTGTGGTGGCCAAAGGTTGCACCGGTAGTCCAAGCCGTGTAGAATTTCTACGATTCCACAGGCACCAAGCACAAAGGATGAATATTTCTTTCCTGTAGTCCTCATGAAACTGCAGGAAATTTGCTAGCAAATCTGAAAAGCTTGAGGGGCGTGGTGTGTCAGAGTAGTGAGCCCAATGGAAAGACCTCCAGACAAACCTCACAGGTATCAGTTGGGATGATGTGTCGTCGATGAAGGTTGACCTTTGTTGGCAAGGCGTTGTTGCAGCACGCCAAGCAAAATGCTTTATCTTGTTAGGGACTCGCAAATTCCACAAACCTTTCCAAAACTGCTTCTGAGCAGCCAAATCAGAGCTACCTACAGAGTTAGTAGAAACACAAGAAACTAATACTTTGTATGCACTACTAGCCGTGAAGCAGCCATTGGGGGTATGACCCCAAATGGTTCGATCAGGGGCAATCTTGGGCTGAGAGGGATACTCAGAATAATTGAAGCTTCATGAGGTGGGAATAGTTGTTCTACAACATCAGATTTCCAGATACCAAGGTCCTGATTTATAAGGGAACTCACCTTGGTTTCAGTTTGGATTAAAGGCAGCTAAGGAATGATCACTCTATTGCACTATTTTGGGAGCCATCTATCTTCTTTCAAAAGGACTGATTGGCCATTACCTATTCGCCACACCATACCCTTGCGAATAATATCCCGAGCACTAAGGATCCTCTTCCAAGCTGTTAAAATATTAATTAGTAATATTAGCAACGTGATGTGATATACCATGTTGTGTATGCTAGAGTGGATGCGGAAGGGGAAGCATATAATAGGAACATTAAGAACACGAGGGTTACGTGGTTCAGCCTTGACGGCTTACATCCACAAGGAATCCCTTAAGGGCTACATCTTTATTGTGTATAAAAGTGTAGTTCAATAACCTCCTATGTTACAATGAACCCTAACATGAGTATATATAGGCGACTAAACCCTAGACTACTAGTACAAGCAGAAATGGGCTTGGGCCTATTACATTGGGCTAATATGTCTAATATATATCTCTAACACCCTCCCTCAAACTCAAGGCGGAAGCTCGATGAAGACTTGAGGTTGGATAAGTATGAGAAGATCACTTGGAGATGCCTTGAAGAATGCCTTTGAAGAAACCACAATGAAGAATGTGTCAATTGTCCAATTTCAGAGCTTCAAATGAAGAAACAGAGGCCAAAATCGGAATCTACGCGAAAAATCGAGTAAGATAGGCCCTTTTGGAAATTTTGACTTTTGGTCAAAAGTCAACGCAAAAAGTCAAAGTCAACAGGTCCAGAGACAAAGTCAACAGTCAAAGTGCTCACGGGTCAGATCCGGGTGGTCCAGGTTGGGTCGGTCCAGTCAACGGTCAGCTAGGTGACGTGGTGCCGACGAGACAACACTGGCGGCGTGGGCGATGACGTCGCCGTTGGCGTGTACTAGGGCCGACGGGGCGCGTGCTTGCGTGGTTGCCGGCGTGGAATAATGATGTCATCATATGACGTCCGATGACATCAGCAGCATTGTCGGCGCGTGGCAGGAGCGTGCACTGTTCACCGGCGCGTAAAGGAGCAACTAGAAACCCAGGTGGCGCGTGGTGGCGCGTGCGGCTTCGTATGACCACCAGATTCTCGGTCAAGTAGATCGGTGGACGAGGTGGCCGATTGGGCGGCGCGTGCGCCCAGAATACGATCTAGAAGTCAGGATTCTATGGCGGCGCGTGGGAGATTTTCCAGAGGCTACGGAGGCGCGTGGAGGCGCATGGCAAGGCTTCGGGTGACCGGATTTACGGGTTTTGGTCGCGGGAGATCTTGGAGCACGTCTGTGTTGTTGATTTCATCAGGCAAAGCTTGAAGTTGCATAGATCTGAGATTGATGTCACTGGTTTGCTTGAGTTTGTGGATCTTGGACACGAAGATCGTGCCACGGTGGCTGCGAGATGCCGTGGAGTCTAGATCCAGCAGAGAAGCATGCGTGACTTCCGATGGTGATGTGCATGTGATATTCTTCTTTGCTTGCTAGAGATGTTTTGTTTTATGCCAAGAATGAAGTTTGGCTCTGATACCATGTTAAATATTAGCATAGAGATGTGTTATATCATGTTGTGTATGCTAGAGTGGATGCGGAAGGGGAAGCATATAATAGGAACATTAAGAACACGAGGGTTACGTGGTTCGGCCTTGATGACTTACATCCACGGAGGAATCCCTTAAGGGCTACATCTTTATTGTGTATAAAAGTGTAGTACAATAACCTCCTGTGTTACAATGAACCCTAACATGAGTATATATAGGCGACTAAACCCTAGACTACTAGTACAAGCAGGAATGGGCTTGAGCCTATTACATTGGGCTAATATGTCTAATATATATCTCTAACACAAGCATATGACCCAATGGTAGACTCTTTTGCATCAAGGATAGAACCCTCCGGAAAAAATTGCGCTTTGAAAACACGATAACATAGGGAATCAGGATTATTGATCATGCGCCACACTTGTTTGGCAAGCAATGCATCATTAAACTTTTCTATCTCTTTGAAACCGATTCCACCCACCTCCTTTGCTTCACACATCCTCTCCCAATTCACCCAATGAACCTTTCTGTTTGTCCCATTATAACCCCACCAAAACTTACGAATTAAAACTTCCAATTCCTTTACTAGGCCCTTAGGTAGTTTAAAGCAGGTCATGGTGTAGGTTGGTATAGCCTATATAACCGATTTTATGAGAACTTCTCTACCCGCCTAGGACAAATGCTTTTCCTTCCATCCTTGTAGTTTCCTCCAAACCCTTTCCTTAAGATAAATGAAACTCTGCTTCTTGGCTCAGCCCACCAAAGCGGGAAGCCCCAAATATTTTTCATACTGGCGAATGGCTGGGACACCAAGGAGATGTTGGATTCGGACCTGCACATCTTCCCGAGTATTGGAACTGAAGAAAATGTTGGTCTTATCTCTGTTTATTTTCTACCCCGACCCTCTTTCATAGACGGCCAGTATCTCAAGGATTTTCAGACACTCCCTTTCGTTTGCTCGTGAGAATAAGATACTATCATTTGCAAAAAATAAGTGTGAAACCCGAGGGCCATTGCGACTAATAGCAACACCCTTAATATCATCATTCACCTCAGCTTTTTTCAATAAACCTTGCAGACTCATTGCACACAAAAGGAACAAATAAGGAGACAATGGGTCGTCTTGTCTCGACCCTCTACTAGGTTTAATGTTCCCTACTGGCTGACCATTGAGCAAAATCGAATAGGACATAGAAGAGAGACAAGACATAATGAGGCAGACAAAAACATCCGCAAAGCCTAAATGTTTCATGATTTTTTCCAAAAATACCCATTCTACTCGGTCATATGCTTTGCTCATATCAAGTTTTAGGGCCATAAAACCTAATTTTCCTTGAGTTTTCCTTTTTAGGTAATGCAAGGTCTCAAAAGCTACAAGTACATTGTCTTCCAGAAAGGAAAGCACTTTGTGAATCAGAAACTACATGTGAAAGTACCAGTTTCATCCGATTAACCAACACTTTTGCTATGAGTTTGTAGACTACATTACATAAGCTAATGGGTCGGAAATCTGCCACTCTCTTGGGGTTTTTAAGCTTTGGAATAAGGGAAATGAAGATAGAATTGAGGGAGTCATGGATAGTACCTGAGTTGAGGGCGTTAAGAACTGTAGAAGTAACATCGTCGCCCACTATGTGCAAAAAGGATTTGTAGAATATTGACGACATCCCATCGGGCCCGGGGGCAGTGAGGGGTGCCATTTGTTTCAAGGCTTGCTGCACTTCCTCAGCTCTAAACTCACGGGTTAGTGCCTCGTTCATTTCAGCTGAAACAGTTGGTTGGACCCCACTGAGTACAGCATCGAAATCTGATGGATTTGAGGTGGTGAACATACCCTTAAAATACTCTAATAAGTTACTCTTCAAATAGACATGGTGAAATGTATGAATAATTCAAATGAGGTATCATTGTGAAATGAACGTTGTGGAGTGCATTACATCTTCCCTACATAAGCTTCTAAATTCATGTCTTCTAATTCGGGGCTTTTTATTTTTATTTTATTAAGTATAAGCTTTGTAACTATTAAGACTATTTTTGCTAAATTACGAGATAAAATCAACTCGACAGAGGTGACCAATCACACTGATAAAAGTCAATGATCGGTGGCAATTCTCTTAAATGAATAAAAGATAAAAAGACATACATGCACACAAATCGGCGTAATTAATGTAATACATGAGTCATGCACACAGTCACCAAGGCTCCAAAAGTAGGGGTTGGCCCCGAATCTGGTGTCGACACTGTCAAGACAAAATGTAAAAGGCCAAGATTTCCAAGGCCATGCCTGACATGGAAATAAGGGCAGCTAATGCCTAAGGACAGAGAAATGGGATAGCATGATTTCGCTGGACCCCGCTCCTTAGCTTGACCTTAGGTGCTGCCAAAGCCAAGCTGAGGAGGCTATAGTCCAAGCTAATCCGAGCACTATTTCGAGGGGAATCCTAAGGATTAAGGTATTGGACTTTTGGGATCCTAACTCTGAGAGTTTCACAATAGTTGGTATCCCAATCACCTCAAATGAAAAATACTGCGAAATCTGATTGATCACCAGGAACAAATCACTACCACACTATAAAAGCCTCGATTTGATAGTATTTTAAGCTATGTACAACCAAAAATGTGCCAATGAATTATCAATTTGCTATTATCTGACAACATAAATTCCTTCTGCATGTGAATTGGCGTCTGCATCTTCACAGCCTTAAAACATGGGTAACAAGGATCCTTGGTTTAAATAAGTAAAATGTACAAATAGGTCGCAAAATCTTTGTTATTGTAATATCTTCATTTTTCTTTATACGAGTAGATCAGAATGTTTAACGATGCCCAAATTATCATCCTTTCATTGCAATTTGCAATTAACAAGAGGAAATAAGAAAAGGTTTTAAACTGAATTAAAAATCTCCTTCAACTTTCTAAAAGTGAAGCAACCCCTACCAAAAAAAAAAAAAAAAAAAAGAAGGAAGAAGAAGAAGATAAAACAAAACAGAAAGGTAAATATCATAAGAAAAATGTTATGTCCACAACATTTTCACAACAAATCAAATATGTTAAGTTGTTATTGGTTCTAATTTGAATTCACAACTTAAATTACTTTTTACCCACTCATAACAACTAATAACAACCTACCACTTAGGATTCGTTGTTGAAAATATTGTAAAAATATTGTGGATAGAGCATTTCTCATATCATAATGGACTCTTTCATCGGATTAAAAATTTCTTTTTAAAATGATGTCATGAATTATAAATTGAAAAATGTTAAGTATTACTCTCTCCATCCCAAATTATTAGTTTATTTCATTTTGGGGTGTTCTAAATTATAGGTCTCTTTGAAAAATTAATAAATAAATGTTCTTAACTATCCTTTGCATTATTTAAAAATTTAATGCCCCACTTTCACTAGAATTTAAATTTAAAAAGACAATAGTTTTGAAATTTTGTAATCTTTTTTATTTAGAATGCAATGCATTATCCTTCTCGAGGAAAAAAAAAAAAAAGAATGTAATGCATTAAATGATGTTCTCTTAAAAAGTTAAAATTTTTAAACATAACTAACAATATGGGACAAAGGGAGTATATATTTTATGAGTTCGGTTAATGAGTGTATCTAGAGATTGGTTAAGGTTGATTTTTTTTTTTTTATTGCAATTAAAGTCAGTTAAAGAAGTATTTTAATTATTTATTTTTGTTACTTCCTAATGTGGTGGGCCATTATATTTCTGCTTAACAAATACCTGAATGCATTGGTTAATAAAAGTCATATTTTATTAGAGCACTAACACCAGATGCACTAAATATCAATTTTTTAGCATTTAGCACACCAAACGACAAACTCCATGCTTCATGAGATGTGCCAAATCCCAAATTTTTTTAATAACATGCTACATACAGTACCCTTCTATTATAGTATAATAGCACTATAGCATGTTGTAAAAAATTTATTCTTTTTTTATTCTCTCTTCTCTCCATCCTAATTCTCTTTCCCACTCAATTATTCTCTCATAACATTCTCTCTCTTCCCCTCTCAAAGTGTTCTCTCTCTCTCTCTCTCTCTCTCTCTCTCTCTCATGGCTATAGCCTCTTTGCTCTGTAGCAAATTCCTCAGATCTAAACCTCTCTACCTCCCTCAACTCTCTTGTCTTAGCGGTGGCTAGCATGATGGTATGATTTGGTCTCTCTCTCTCTCTCTCTCTCTCTCTCTCTCTCTCTCTCTCTCTCTCTCTCTCTCTCTCTGATGTTTATGGGTGTTTTGTGGTTGTGGGTGTGGGTGTTTGGGTTGATTTTGATTTTGATAAATGTGGATTTGGTTGTTGGCAATGGATGTGGATTTGGTTGTTGACTTTGATTATACACACTTGATTTTAAAACCAAAGCTTCTCTTCAATATTTCAATGGGTTATTGCCTTAGTGGTGGTGGGAATGGTGGCTGGCTAGTGAGATATTTTTTATTATGATAAATGATAGAAGTTATTTTAGGTTATTTTAATGAGATATGTGTTAAAATAAGAGATGAGATACAGGGTATATTGTCAAATGCTATGCTAAACTAATAAATTTGTTTTTTAATATGTGAAAATAATATATTTTTAAAACAACCAATGCTATTGCTCTAATAAAATATTTAAAACTAATGTGACTATTATTTTTTGATGTGACAATGAATGTTAATGATGGGCTTTAATAATATAAGAAACCAATGTTTATTTATTTATTTATTTTATTATTAGTTACACATTAGCTTGTAAAACTCTTGTAATAAAATTTGTTGTTTCTTTAGCATTGAAAGCTCGATTATGTGTTAAAACACAAGAGCTGTTTAGACTCCCAATTAAAAATTATGGTTAGATTACTTTTATTATAACGTATCTAAATGCGGAAACAAGAGTAAATGAAGTGCAATCAACCGATACTACTCTAGTATATAAACATGAACAACAAACAATAAAAATAAAGCACAAGAGTAAGGGAAGAGAGATGCAAACACAAGATAACACGGCGATGTGTTATAGAAGAGGAAACCGAAGAATTTGGCGAAAACCCTCTCCGCCGCCCTCCAAGCGGTAAATCGATCCACTAGACAATAAGTTGGGATATATGAATAGCAAGAGACCCTCCAAGCCTAATCTACCCAATGTACCTAAGCCCTCCAAGCTCCTACTCCAACAAGACTTCTTGGAATCGTGTCTTGTCTAACTTTCCGGATCTCGCAATACGCCCGATTGCATCCGCCAAAGCTTGGCTTCTTCCAATGCTTCCCGGCACCACCAAAACCTCACGTAACACTCAGAATGGGTGTGGTAAGTGTTTGGGCTATCAACCTCTCAAAGAGTTGGAAATGAAGAGGTAGGAGTTGAGAAAAATCACAATGGATTGTGTAGATAATTATGGGTATAACAATCTCTCACTTTCAAGGATAGTGGCTAGGGTTTTCCCTCCGAAAAGCACTCCACTCAAAATGTGGGTAATGTGGATATATATAGTGTGTATAGAGACCTGGTGTATCAGATATGACAAATTGGCAAAACAGAATGTTTCGCGGGTATCTCACTAGAAGGCCTTACTCGGGAGACACTCGCGAAAACCAACTGTCACCATCTGTCATGACTCTTCGCATTCTAGTCATGTGCGGGGCACATGCTTCACTTTCTCATGGGAAGGCTTCTCGCAAGCTACCCATGAAAACTTCTTGCTCTTCACTTTGTCTTGAGTCTTCACACTCTCTCTCACATACAACCCTTACAAAGAAATCTCACATAAAATACAAGGTACATAAGATTGAACAAAATTACAATCAAATTTGGCATGGAATAAAAGCCAACACAAAATTGTTGTAAATCACAACTTTACAATCTCCCCCTTTGGCTATTCGGTGACAAAACTCCTAAAACAGACTCTAGACTTAAACGTGAGTTTGGGAACAGTGGCAAAACTCACTCACACCTCATCTAGAAGCTATGAAGCACTTGCATGGATATACATGTAACTTGAAACACTCGTACACAAACAAAACTTTCATTAAGCTTATGACTAGTTGAATACACGATGACGTATATAAGCAAGTAAAGTGAGATCAAGGTAATAAACACTATATAACAATTAAGCATATCTTGATCAAATAGGGTCAGTCATTAAAGAATGACTACAATGGTCATTTAGCTAGTAAATGATCATCCGGACATGCAATGCAATTAAGAGCAACACAGAGAATCCATTGCATGTCCAACACATAACCAATGCGAAATACAAGAAGTATTTGCATCAAGGATACAAGATCCAACAATGGTACAAGTGTGTAGTACTCAAGATAGTCTAATCAACTTCTAAAAGTACAAAAAAAATGCTACAAAGCAATGATATAAACAAAGTACTAAATATTAAACTGAATTAAACCAAAGTACTTAAAGCTTTAAAAGAAAGTAATGTAAATAACCAAGAGTTGTAAAAGCTAATAAAGTTTAAAACAAACATAGACCGCTAAACCACCAAAAATAAACCAATATGTATGATGTGTTCTGCTCCCCCTCAAACTGCGCGGTCTCCCCCTCAAAATTTTCTCCTTCTTTTTGATCGAAGTAGCCAAAGAGGCTAGAATTGGTTAAACTCTGAATCGGATCTGTGCTCCATCAACATGTCCTCAATTTGTGAAGATAGTGCAATAATTTGTCCTTGGATGTAAGCAAACTAATTGGAGGTATGCTGCACATGGGATTCGAGCATGCCATACATCTGCTCTACCCGTGCCATAAGGCGATCAAGACGATCAAGTCCTCGTGCTTGTGCTTGGGAGGATGGTTGAGCAGATCTTTCTAGTGCTAAGGTGAATCTGTCAATTTCTTCCTCAGTATCTCCACCCTTTTCTTCAACATTATCCCTTGGTATTTGAGAAATGCGGTTTTTGATCCAATGATGTAGGCTTTGCTTCTCGGTCTTTGTGTTAGCACCAATGGGATAGTCCCTTGGCACGATGGTAAGACCGCTTGGAAACTTCAATCTTGTCTTTGCAATGAGACCCATGATGAGAGTGGGGAATGGCATGATTGTCCTTGTGTTCCTTTTGATGATGCTCTTGGTCGGGAGGTAGTATATGTGTCCATAGATGTCGATCTCTTTATGTGTGTAGAGATCATATAGGAAAATGGTCCTCGACCAGACGGTGTTGTCAAGTTTGTGATCAAATATAGGTTGTGGATCATGACATATGCTAATGTCCTCATCTATGCATTGAATGGGATGGTGTTCATTGACTTCTTCTTGAGCGAATCACCAAGAAGCTCCGCCATTGGCTCAAGAGAGTCCAATCTGTCATCATATTGTATGGCGATTGGCTGAGAAGGTGGACAAAGTTCTAATAATTTTTGGATGGATTCCCTTGTGATAACAAATTCCTTGTGTCTTACCCATGAGTTAATGTGGTCTCCATCCATAGTGGCATTGGAGAAGAATTCTTGTATGATTTCCTCATTAACATTCTCACTTGGATTTAGCAACTTCGTTCATGTTCTCTCCTTGAACACCTCGGGGATGGAAGTGTTCTTGAGTGTCTCCAATTGGACAACCCTCTCCATAATGATTGTTGCTTGTTTATAGCAATCATTATATGCCATGTTTGCCTCAATGGACTTGAAGTTGTGAGTCCGTGCGTGGAAGCTTGGTAGATTTCTTGGAGGCATAGTACTTGGTGGAAGACATCGCACATATAAACATACAATAGAGAAAACAAGTGCAAAAACACAAAATAGGAACACAAATTTGATTAGAGTCAAGTTAGTCCAAAACATAAGCACAAAAACTTTAGACAGAACACAACAGTGTCAAATGAACACGGTATAAGTGCTAAAACATGTAATTATCATTAAAATGCAAAAAAAAAAAAAAAAAAAAAAAAAATGACAACTGTGCATATGTGTGCATCAAGTGTTCATGAGGTGTGCCTAGATGATGCATGAAGTGTGCCTAGGTGACGCACGGCAAGGCATGAATAGGCACAATTGGATCAAAGTGTGTAAAACATGATAAACAAGTTTAATCATGGGAAATCCCAAAATTTGGAACTCATTAGAGTCCAAAACAACTCAAAAATGCCACCGAGCATTTTGTCAAACACTTGATATGCAACACTATATATACTTAACATGTAGGCAATGCATGAACATGTGAAAATCTGCCTAAATACATGTTAAAATTGCCACATGGGGTCAACACAGTCACAAACAACTCAAATGGGACTATGCCCAATCAAGAATTTGAAAATTTTTTGACCAAAATCAATGTTTCCAACCCCTTTTTCAAAAATCCCCAATTCAAGTAAACCTATTAAATTTTCTGCAAAATCTAAGAAAAAGAATGAAAAGGTTGTTAAAAACATACCTTGGAGATGATTTTGCAGTGATTGAACTTGAAATTTGGTGGATTTTTGAGTGAAAAATTGTTTGGGATTGAGAGAGGCACGAGGAAAGCACAACGAGGGAAACTAGAGAGTGTTTAAAAATCTGTCACATTAGCCCTTTAAAATTGAAAACATGTGTTTTTCGCGGGTTACATACTCGCAAAGTTACTCGAAAAAAATGCATCCGAAGCACAAAACCTTTTGCGGGAAGTCTATAGTCACGAGACAATTGCGAAAGTCTCTATCTAAATTTTGTGTTTTCAAGTTTTTCCTTATTCTATTTTCGTAGGAAGAGCTTAGTTGCGAGCTTCTTGCAAAAATGCCCCTGAAGAAGTTTTTGAAGAAAAACATGAACAATGCATTTTGAGTAAAAACTTAAAACACGGAAGCATAAAAACACTTTAAAAAACATATAAAATACTCAAAAATATTTTGGATTTGATCGACAAGCAATTGAGCATACACATCACATTTGATCATGTACAATCACACAAATGAAATAAGCATTTTTGAACAAAAGTCTTGTGTGTTGTGTGTGAGTATCAAATGTGGAATAGTCCATAGTCTAGAATGAAGCTTCAATGATCAATTTAATCAAGTCATACACAACCGGTACTAGATCAAGAGGTCTATCTCAATTATAGAAATGAACATATATGATCTCCCACAAAAATGATTACATAACTTTGAAACTTTTCATTTGGTTTCTTTACAATACATAACATTTGATCATTTTTGAACAATACATCTCATTTTGAGATCGGTACTTGAACTTTTGATATTTCATTTTTGAGAATAAGTCTTTGGCTTTTTGGGCACCATATATTTCAATACAAGTTGCTTTCCTTTTTCCTAGTCAAATACTAATATGTGCGACGGCTTTTGCAACTCATTATCTCTTTTCATTTTGAGATTTACATTTATTGAGCTCTTTAAGCAAAAACATAAAAAATGTGGGAAGATATATAGGCATAAGTCTATACATGTATTAAGATCATCAAGACTATTGACCAATCATTCATAACAAGCTTGAAAATCGATTTACAACAGTTACACATAGATTTCAAGATTTTTCCCACAAAGATAGATGTGCATACAAAACAAGCTAAGCTCGTAAATGCACTATGCCATTAATACGAAGGTATTAGGCTAAACTCACATGTGATATACACAACACAGGCAATCAAACTTTTTAGAGATTTTTCAATTTTTATGGGTTTTTAAATTTTTCAATACACTCAAAAACAAAACAAGTAAAGTGAGATCAACAAAAACATCAAGTACAAAGTAAAACTTGTAAAAGAAACATGCTATAAACCAGAAACAATGACACAAAAGGATTATATATGTCATGATGCATGAACCTATGACCCTAAATAGTGGAAGAATTAATGCATGGGCATAAATAGTGATCATGCATAACTACCCTTCTTCACCCACACTTCACGAGTGTTTTGGATGAGAGTCTTAGATGGAGGGGTACGACCAAAATAACTTTCAAACCTCGGAGTGAAGCTAGCAAGGCATAATGATATGTTCTTCAACATTTCCATAACTTCTCCAATAAGATGTCCCTAACTATCTCCCTTAGCTTGTGCTCTCTTTGGTCTTCTCTTTGAACTTTCTTAGCCATGTATATAATCAGCCTTCTTAAGAGCATGAATTTTGAAACAATTCAGCCTTGTGTGCACTTGTACACCACAATGATGACACACATGCTTCACTTAAGGCCCCCTTTGATTTTTAGGTAATGACTTTCCTTTTTTCTTTGGTTTCGCACCAATGATTCTTTTTCCAACAACAGGGGTCTTAATCTCAGGCTTCACTTCCTTGAGTTTCTCTTCATTCTTGGCTGATACGAACCTTACTTCCATCTTGGGTTGTTTGCTAGAGCTTCCTTCTCAAGTATTTCCCAAACCGGACTTAACATGTGAAGATTTTTGTGAGGACAGCACGTTGTCAAGTTTCTTGGTGGAGATACGCTCCACCTTGACATTAGCTTGGATAATTTCATATTCAAGAAACTTGATCTTAGAGTATGATAGGCCAAAAATGAATTGACCCCTCATGATAAATTAATTGATTAGTTAGCCAAGTTTATTAATTAATCAGATTAACATACAAATGCATGGCAGCACAAAAAAATCACCAATAAACTAAGTATGCAGTGGAAAATAAATTGACATGGTAATTTGTTTACGAATGGGGAAAATCTATACAGCAAAAACTCAACTGGGTGATTTTAAGATCGCCACTTCCAAGAATCCACTATTATCACAACAAGCATTTACAAGTAAAGAAATCCCAGTACCTTATACAAACCTACGGTTGAACTCTTACCCCAATACCCAATTGGACTTGTTCAGTAATGACAGTCTCTCCTTATAATGCACGGCTCCCAGTACATGACTAACCAATTACGCGAATCTTAGTACGCGACTTCAATCACCAACTAGAGAAGGTTGTTGGCTGTAAAGTTCTTGAGTTTATCACACGATGAGGATCGAGAAGATGCTTGGTCACAAAACCCTACGGTGCCCAAACACAAGAACTTCAACACAAGAAAGATGAACTTGGGCAAATTTTGTCTCTGGTCACAATTTGCTTGAACAAACTTTACTCAACACTTGTGCAACTTATGTCTACCTTGACGGCCCTTAAAATAATCCTTTTATACATCTAAGGTTATGAGAAAAGAAAGCCCATACATACAATCACAAATTGGAGTCAAAACAGAATTGAAATTCTGTTTTTCATAAACCCCGACAAATGCCCTATCTGCCGAGTTATTGTTGAGCTATGGGCTTCAATGACTCTTCAAGCTTGATAGATGACTAGCTATCGAGCTTTATTGATGAGCACTTTCTCGGCTTAAATCTTAAACAGACTTGCATGGTTTTAACACTTCATCTTGAAACACAGTTTCTTGAAGTATTAAACACATCTTAGATCTACCCAATTACAAGTAAAGTGTGTTTTGTCAAAAGCTAATCCAATTATATAAAATAGTGACATATGTTCCTAACAAGTGAATCACATATGTCCTAATGAGAGTAAGCTTCAACCAACTCTCCTTTAAATCCTTCTACTTTACACTTCGCTTCCTTGAGTTGCACAAGTATACACCTATGCTCTTCTTCAATCTTTTTCATCTTTCTTATAGCAAGGTTTGCAACCTTGGCATATTTGGCACAATCTTCTAGCAGTGAATCATATGCTTCTTGAAGGTTGTTCTCACCTTCATTTTGACATATATCTTCATCTTCCGAGTCTTCCATTTCCTCACCCTCGGAAAGATCACCAAGTTCATCAACCAAATTGCTCAAATCATCCTTTGAATCAACGAAGGCAATTGCCATAAAGGCCCTATAATTTCCTTCACTATCACATTCTCCTTTCGTGTCTGAATTTGGGCTTTCAGAATCACTAAGGGTAGTGGCAAACACTTTACCCTTCCCTCTCAAATAGTTGGGACACTCCTTCTTGAGATGTCCATAATCATTGCATTCATAGCACACGATTCCTTGAGGGGTTTCTGAATCCTTCCCATCTTTCTTCTTGAACTACTTCCTGTCACCTTTGGGGGAAGAAAACTTTCCTTTGCTGAATGACTTCTCACTGTTTTTCATCTTCAGAAATTTTCGAAAGTTCTTTGCAAGTAATGCTACCTCCTTCTCCACATCATCTTCTTCGAAGGAGTCATCCATTCTTTCGTTGATGATTTTGAGAGTAAGTGATTTGCTTCACTTGTGGGAAGGCAATCCGAGCTCATATGTTTGGAGAGATCCAATGAGTTCTTGGATCTTGATCTCATCCAAATCTTTACTCTCTTCTATAGCTGTAACATTTGCATGAAAGCTCTCCGATAAGGACCTCAAAATCTTCCTCACCATCTTGGCATCCTCAATCTTCTCTCCAAGATTGAGCTTAGCAATTACAATTTCATTGAGCTTCCCATAGAATGAATCAAATGACTCATTGTCACCCATCTTGAGCTCTTCAAATTTGGTGGTAAGCATCTAGAGCTTTGTGTCCTTAACTTTCTTGGTACCCTCATAGATAGTCTCAAGAATCGTCCAAGCTTCCTTGGCAGTCTCCACATGTGATATCCTGTGAAATTCATCGTGAGACACACCACGAAAAATAGCATTAATTGCTTTCCTATTGGCATTTGCCAAAGCTTCCTTGTCTCATTTGAACTTGGGTGTCATAGGTCTAACATACCCATTCTCGACAGAATCTCATACCAACTCATCTATAGCACACAGGAGTAAAGCTCAATTATGTGTTAAAACACAAGAGCTATTTAGACCCCAATTAAAAATACGGTTAGATTGCTTTTACTCTAACTTATCTAAGTGCGAAAACAAGAGTAAATGAAGCGCAATCAACCGATACTACTCTAGTACATAAACATGAACAACAAACAATAAAAGTAAAGTACAAGAGTAAGGGAAGAGAGATGCAAATATAAGATAACACGGCGATGTGTTATCGAAGAGGAAATCGGAGAACTCGGTGAAAATACTCTCTGCTGCCCTCCAAGCGATAAATCGATCCATTAGATAATAAGTTGGGATACATGAATAGTAAGAGACCCTTCAAGCCTAATCTACTCAATGTACCTAAGCCTTCCAAGCTCCTACTCCAACAAGACTTCTCGGAACCGTGTCTTGTCTAACTTTCCGGATCCCGCAATACGCCCAATTGCATCCGCCAAAACTTGGCTTCTTCCAATGCTTCCCTGCAGCACCAAAATCTCACTTGACACTCGGAATGGGTGTGGTAAGTGTTTGGACTATCAACCTCTCAAGGATTTGGAAATGGAGACGTAGGAGTTAAGGAAAACCACTACGCATTGTGTAGAGAATTGTGGGTATAACAATCTCTCACTTTCAAGGATAGTGGCTAGGGTTTTCTCTTTGAAAAGCACTCTACTCAGAATGTGAGTAATGTGGATATATATAGTATGTGTAGAGATCTGGTGTATCAAATATGACAAATTGGTAAAACAGAATGTTTCATGGGTATCTCGCGGGAAGGCCTTTACTGCGAGACACTCGCGAAAACCAGCTATCACCATCTGTCATGACTTTTCACATTCCGGTCATGTGTAATGCACATGCTTCACTTCGTGGGAAGGCTTCTCGCGAGCTACCCGCAAAAACTTCTTGCTCTTCACTTTGCCTTGAGTCTTCATACTCTCTCTCACACACAACCCTTACAAAGAAATCCCACATAAAATACAGGGTACATAAGACTAAACAAAATTACAATCAAATTTGGCACAGAATAAAAGCCAACACAAAATAGTTGTAAATCACAACTTTACAAGCATCATTTTTGTGGACTATGGCACATGTTTTGTGACCTAGTTAGGCGCATATCCAAAGAATTTAATTGGACAAGTGCTTCCTGAAAGGTGACAACATACTTTTTATAGCTTCGAAAGCATTCTTTAAAAAGGATAATATGTGCATGTGTGCAAGTAAAAGTGAAGAACAAGTGCGGGCAGTTAAGATCCTTCGTTTGCAGGTTGGAATGTGGAAAAAAAAAAATTACTGTAGATGATGGAATTCCTTTTTCCAAATAGTGGCAGAGCCAAGATTTAACCTTAAAGGGGTAAAATTTATAACTAAAATACATGTGTCTCCATAAACAAATACATATTGTGCATGCAGCATACAACACATGCATCATATATACAAAATATTAACCAAACTTGACAATTAAATGCCAATAATATGAATAGTAAGTGATAATTCAATATTGAAAGATCCACTAAAATCATTGCATATCATTATATTGTGTATATTTTGTTAGTTCTTTTTTAATATATAGCTAAGTTGTATTGTAATTTTTACATAGTTAAAATTCCATTTATAATTCTCATATAATGATTTTTTTTTATATATATAGGATCATATAATGATTTTTAATAAATCAATAAACCTAAAATACAGTTTTTGTTAAACTTAATATGATTAGATTATAACAATTTTAAACTACATAATAACTATTTGTGCAACTACATTTTTAGAGTTTAACCTTAAAATAATATCAAATTATGGAATTTGTCATGTAATTGTTTCCAAAATTTATGGCTTAATACTTTTGGAAGGAAACTTTTTTTGGGTGGTATTTTTGTCTCTTCAATTAAGACTTTTTCTTCTTTATTTAAGTTTATTTTTTATCATTGTTTTTCTTTTTATAAATTTTGAACATTAAAAATATTGATAAAATAAAAAAAAAAAGATATGAAGATGTATGATATATCAATTGAGTTTGACTTTTAAAAAAGATATGAAGATATATACACACCAAAAAAAAAAAAAAAAAAAAAAAAAGATGTACATGTACGTGGTTGCTTACTGTGGCTCCACCACTTTTACAATTTTGTTTTGAAACATGTAGTTGAAGGGGTTTTTAATGCAGCTCAACTAGACACGTGCTATTTATCACAGTTTTAATTAAATCTCCACCTTCTACAGCTACACGCATAAAAAAAAAAAGGAAATTTGGGGCAGGGTCGGGGGGTCAATTGACCCCTCTCATCCTGCACTGGCTCCGCCCTGTTTCCAGTATCTTATTTTAACAATGAAACACCCTTTTGATTTTATATAAAAGTAAAAGGTGTAAAGTACATGTCATGGGTTGTAAACCTATAATTATATACTTCTTTTTTACTTTTTTGAGATTATATAGTACTTTGTAAGTGGTTCAAAAAATAATAGGTGATGCCCCCATTTTGTGGATTTTGCGTCATCTCCACCACCTCGACAGGTTCCAGTATATGTTGCAGATGATCTGTTCGAAACTTCAAATGGGGGACCTCAACTACCAAGTTAACACCAGCAATACAGCTTCTTTTTCTTTTCTTTTCTATTTTTGGTATTAAAGATTTGAAGGGAAGTTTGGTTTATCGGAAGGGGTAGGAATGCCGCTGTCTACTCTAAATCTTTTTGAGACATATTATTCTGATGATATATAAAACTTCTCTTGCAATTATCTTAATGGTATGGTGTTAACTCCAGCCAATTCTAAATATTAACCAAAGGTGTGCAAGGAATCCGCTAAAACTGACTTAATCCAACCTAACCTACCAGATTATGTCAGTTTTTAAAGGTTAGTGGGTTAGGTTGGGTTATGCAAATTTTTTTAACAATGATCGTGTTAGGTTTGAGTCATAAGATTCACAAATCTGCATAACTCGATCAGACTCACCTATATTTAATATATATTTAAAATTTTATATATTTATATATATTATACAATTTTTTTATTTACTTTTTTGCCCCTCGTCATAAATAAAACCCTAAATTCTCCTCGTATAGTTTGTGTTTGTTTGGTTTTATGCTCATGATTATTTGGTTAAAGATTTGTTCTTATTTGTAGTGGTATTGTTCCAATGTTCAATTTAATAACAATAATAGTAATTTTAAAAAAATTGTCCAACCCAACCTAACCCGATCCACGTGGGTTGGGTTGGACTTTTTTAACCCACCATGATAGATTAGGTTAAAAAACTTATTAATCCAACCCAACCTAATCCATGCATACCCCTATTATTATCTTCTATAGATTCTCTTTTACTTGGTGGTGACCCTTAACTAAACCTGGGTGCTGAATTCTAAGTTCTGTATTGTGGTTTTCCTGTTTTTGGTTATTATTATTATTATTATTACTACTACTATTATTATTATTTTGCACTACATGGTTATAGTTTGTCTTGCATCATTTTCATCCAAAATTTTACAAATTCTTATTGATTAATCAGTGTTATTGATTTTTTTTAGTCTATTGATAGGTAAGATTGCTTCATGGAGGTTGCTTCATATTGTCTTTAAAATGGTAAGGGTGTAGTATCATTTCTTTTCTTTTCTTTTCTTTTTGACAAAACTTATCGTAATTATTTTTGTAAAAGAAGTTTTTCAAAGTTAAAATTGATAAAATATTACCTAAAATCAATTATGTCACAAGAACATTAAATGGATTACTCATATTATCATTTAAAAACTAGATGTTAATAAAAACTAAATATAATAAAATAAATAAGAAGTATTTATTTTAAATAAAAAAATTAAATGGATAAAAAAAAATCCCACTTAAAATTGTAAATTTGTTATTGGCTCTGGTCATAATAAAAGTTACAAAATACCAAAATGTCATAAAACTTGTAGTTGAGAGTTACGAATTGATTCAACAACTGGTTTTTAAAGAGACTCTTTGTAGATTTTCCTTTCATTTGTGAATTCAAGACCATGAATTTTCTTCTTTTTAGTTTTTTTAGTTTTTTTTTACTTATTTTGAGTATCTTTGCAAACATCTCTAATTGATTTCCAGCCTTAAAACAAGGTTTTCAAACTCGGACTAGACCAAATAATCTAACCATGTTTTGGGTTAACTGTGAACCGGTCATGAGAACAGTCAAGTTGAGAGTTATTATTTCATTCTTCATATTTCATCGTTCTTCTACAAATTATTATTTTTTAGATATAGAATATTAGTACTTATTATTTTAATGAATTTAATTAAAAGTTAGCTGAGGCCAATAGTTAAACACACATCCCTTTATGGACATTCACTCAAGAGTGGAATAAAGCTTAAACTATCCTTTTCTTAATCATTTAAACTTTAGAACTCAGTTTTATATGCGCTTCTTAATGTAAGATTAGTATTATAATCTAGTTTTAGCATTTCTACTCAATAATTCGATAATTACAAAAGATTTAAACCCTAAATTTCTTCTTTAGGAATACCAAAAAGTAACATATAAGTTACAAACTCTTAACATAATCTAGCTTTAATCTATCAACTTTTTAAAAACACTACAATATAAGTTCTTTTAGGGCTATAATTTTTGGGTCATAATTTTAATGTGATAGACTATAAATAATTATTTATCACTTTTATATGAATCTATTATTTTTTCTTATCATTCATACTCAACTTTATAAGGATTGTAGTAAAAATTATGGCTAAAGAATTGCGTCCATAAATTTTCTCCTACGAGATGGGCTCTGGACCGCTAGCACATGGAAGTTCAAGGTTTTTTTTTTTTTTTTGGGTATCACATGGAATATACTTTGTTCAAGTAATTAAATTTAAAACTTAAAAAGGAATATATAAATATCCAAACCCTAATTACACGAAATTAGTAGGTGGCCTCCACCATCTCTGACACAGTTGTACTTGGGTGTATTTTTGAGTCAATATTCCATGAATTACATCCATATATACAACAAAAACATATGCGATCCTCTTCACTCTGAATGTATACATGATGCTTTTTATTTTACAGGCTTTCAAGTACGTACTTGAAAGCCTATAAAATAAAAAGTTTTTTTTAATTGGGGAAAGGCATACTCAGACCATTAATCCTCTTCTTTCTCATCCATGCATGAGACAACATCTGTTACTCAATTTTATCGTATCACAAACCCTAATTCTTCATATTGTAAATTAACCAGATCAGCGCAAATTCTTTCTATAAATACTTAGTACTAACAAACGCTATTCATCTCAACATACCTAAACGCAAAGCAAAGGCCATAATGGCAGCACATTTTATCACAATTGCCACCTTTCTCCTCTTCATTCTACTCACAGCTTCCATGTTTAATTTCAACCAAACTCTAGCAAAAGAGAGAAACCATAACCCAATGGTCCTTGGTATGGCTCAGTATTCTAGGAATTCCCTTCCTCCAATACCACGAGACCCTTGGATTAGGAATTCATCAAAGAAACCTTCTGAAATTTTAGACATGATGGAACCATTGAGGGAGATTACAAATGGGTATTTACTCTCTCTTAATTTGGGGTCACCTCCACAAGTCATTCAAGTATACATGGATACTGGGAGTGACCTCACTTGGGTTCCTTGTGGGAATGTATCTTTTGATTGTATTGAGTGTGATGAATATAGGAACAATAAGTTGACTACTGCAGCTTTCTCTCCATCTTTTTCTTCTTCATCTTCTAGGGACCTTTGTGGTAGCTCCTTTTGCAATGACATCCATAGCTCTGATAGTGACTATGACACATGTACTATGGCTGGATGCTCATTGGCTACCCTTCTCAAATCCACATGTCCTAGACCATGCCCTTTATTTGCTTATACCTATGGGGCTGGTCGGGTTGTCACTGGGGCACTAACTAGGGATACACTTATGGTTCATGGAAATAGCCCTAGTGCCACTAGGGAAATTCCAAAGTTTTGTTTTGGGTGTGTTGGGTCCACATATAAAGAACCCATTGGGATTGCAGGGTTTGGTAGAGGTACACTTTCTTTGCCTTCACAACTAGGGTTCCTAAAAATAGGCTTCTCTCATTGCTTTTTGTCCTTCAAGTTTGCAAATAACCCAAATATATCCAGCCCATTGGTTGTAGGAGATGTTGCTATATCTTCTAAAGACAATTTCCAATTCACACCAATGTTGAGGAGTCCCATTTATCCCAATCTATACTATATTGGTCTAGAGGCCATAACCATAGGCAATGTTGTCAGTGCAATCAAAGTGCCCTTAAACTTAAGGGAGTTTGATTCACGAGGTAATGGGGCTATGATGATAGATTCGGGAACCACATATACTCAGCTTCCTGAGCCATTGTATTCACAAATTCTTTCATTTCTCCAGTCAGCCATAACCTATCCCAGAGCCAAGGATGTAGAGATGAGATCAGGATTTGATCTTTGTTATAAAGTCCCATGCAAAAATAATAATACCTTTATCGATGATCTTCCTCTAATAACTTTCCATTTCCTAAACAATGTGAGCCTTACTTTGCCTCAAGGAAATCATTTCTATGCCATGGGAGCCCCAAGTGAGTCCACGGTGGTGAAGTGCCTATTGTTCCAAAGTATGGATAACGAGGATGATAATATTTACGGCCCAGCTGGAGTATTTGGGAGCTTCCAACAGCAAAATGTAGAGGTTGTGTATGACTTGGAGCATGAGAGAGTTGGCTTTCAACCTAGGGACTGTGCTGTAGCAGCGGCTGCTCAAGGACTGCACAAAATGTAGTTAATGGTGGTTCTCTTTTTGCTGAAGTTAATGGTGGTTCTTTTTCTTATTTATTCGTGCTTTTCAACGGGAACAATGAGGCATGGCAGTTTTCCTAGGCATTATTGATTTGATTGTCATTTCACTTCTTTTCTTTCCTTGTTTGATCTTTCCTTGTTTGATGATGATTTAAGTACTTTTGATTCGTTGTACGGCTTTTATTGATCAAGAAATGAGTTTGATATATTCTTGTTGGTTGGCAACAAAGAACAAAATTGAACTGGTCCAACATTAATTAAAAGCTATATTTTTATTTTCTGTCATTAATCGGTGAAATGGGATTCCCATATGGGCATGCACTGACGCACGTTGCACCGAATCACTGATGGATATGCCTTATTATCATGTTGCAGTCATGGAAATGCATGTGGTGATCACATTATAATATAATACATCCTCATGTATTTTATTCTACATTTCCATGTTGAAAGGAATTGTTTGCTTCATGATTGTAAAGAACTCACACTCACACTCACACACCAGAAAAGAAAAGAATACAAAGAGAACTTTCTGGAATTACAATTATCAAAGATTAATTACAGTTATGAGTCTCTGTTGTTACAATATATATGAAGAAGAGAGGTTTATCAAAAAAATATATATATGAGAGAGAGAGTGTGTGAAATACGGAAACAGTTACATCAGAATTCCACACGTGTGATAACTGAACTCAACAGCCTGAAGTCTAATGCAGCGAAAATGACACCGTTAGTCTTAATGAGGAACGATAGCATTTTGCTTTAGGCGAGACTTGCATTTTACAATCTGGACAGACGATACCGTTTTGGATTTTACCATTGGAACAGTGTCATCATCTTCTTCATTTGAAATCTCTGGTTTGCTGCTACAGCTTTCATCCCCCCTCAAACGAAAGGGGAATTTCAACATGAGTTTGGAAGTAAGCTTGGGAGATGGAAGACCCTTGGTGAAAATGTCAACAAACTGATCATAAGGGGAGATAATCTTAACCAATAGATCACATCTGAGCACCCTCTCGCAAACAAAATGGTAATCAACCTCCATGTGTTTGGTTCGAGCGTGAAATACAGGATTCAAGGCAATAGCCAAAGCACTCACATTGTCAGACCAAAGTAAAGGAGGTTGAGGAAGAAAAATACCAAGATCATAAAGAAGCATGCAAATCCAACATAACTCAGCTACTGTAGAGGCCAAGGCACGATATTCAGTTTCTATGGAAGACCAAGAAACAGTAGCGTGTTTCTTAGCAGACCAGGTAATTGGACGATTGCCAAAGAAAACCACAATACCAGTGATGGATTTACGATTAACTAGATCCCCAACCCAGTCTACATCACTATATGCAGACAAAGTAGAAGGACCAAGAGTGAAAGCAAGGCCATAATGAGGAGTCCCTTGAATGTACCTAAGAATTCTCTTAGCAGCCTGAAGGTGATTCTAAGTGGGGTTGCTCAAGTATTGGCTAGCTTGTTGAACAGCAAAGGAAAGATCCGGCCTAGTAAATGTAAGGCATTGCAAAATACCAACCAAGCTTCTATAGGATTTAGGATCAGGCAAAAGTGGACTATCATTTGGAAGAAGATGCTGATTAGGAGAACATGGTGTTTTACAAGGCTTGCAATTAATCCTTGCAAGCTTTTGAAGCAAATCAGAGGCATATTTTGTCTGATGCACAAAAAAACTAGAAGAGGTATAATCAATCTGAAGACCAAGGTCCTTGAGATCAAAATTAGAACTAAGAAGCTGAATAAGTGAAGAGATAAAGGACTGATTGTTGCCTATGATTATAATGTCATCAACATATATTGCAACAGAAACACCAGATATGAACCATGCTTCAAAATGAAAAGATTACCATCAGCACCAGAAGCGAGAGAAACCAATATGAAGTAATTATGTGGTAAATCTCTCAAACTAGGCTCTAGGAGCCTGATTAAGGCCATAAAGAGCTTTGTGGAGAAGACAGACATGCATAGGAAAAGCTGGATCAACATATCCTTGTGGTTGAACCGTATAGACCTCTTCCTTGAGAATACCATGCAAAAAGGCATTACTAACATCCAGTTGCCTTAACTTCCAGCCATTGTTGACAACCAAAGCAAGAAGAAGCCTCACAATAGTAGGCTTAACAACTGGACTAAAAGTTTTCCTCATAGTCCAAACCAAATTGCTAAATTAAGATACCCTTTAGCTACTAATCTAGCTTTGTGCCTAGCAATAAAGCCATCACTATTTCTCTTGAGCTTATAAACCCATTTACAAGTGACAATATTCTTATGAGGAGGAAAAGGAACCAATAACCAAGTCTTCGCTTTTGTAAAGATGAAATTCAACATCCATTGCATTGCCACCCATTGAGAGTTTATAGAAGCAACCGCAAAGGAAGGGGGTTCTATCACAATGTAATCACATTTAACCTGCAGAGCTTTAAGCTTATATATACCATACTTAGACCTTGTAATCATAGGGTGAGCATTCTGAGTGACGGGAACAATATCGGTGGAGGAAACAATATTAGAAGGTGGAGAAGAAGACTCGAGGATCGGTAGAGGGGCAGACAAGGGAGTGGAAGTGGAAGCAATGACAATCAAAGGAGTGTCAATGGGAGAGGGAACAGATGGAATAGGACAAGAAGAAGAAAGAAAGGATGGTAAAATAGAGGAGGTAAGATCGGGTAAAGCGGATGTAGAGGTAAGATCGTGCAAAGCGCAGATGTGGGAGCAAGTGTATCAGGAGTATCAGGTGAAGATTGAGAGTGACAAAACCATTGAGAGAAACTAGAAGAGAAAGGAAGATGTGGATTTGTATAGGTAGAGTCAAGAGTAAAAGGAAATAGAGATTCATTGAATATAGTATAGCAAGCAATATAGATTCTATTAGTGGATGGATCTAAACAGATATACCCTTTAGACAAAGGTGGATAGCCAAGGAAAATGCAAGGTTTGGGTCTAAGTTGCAATTTATTCTAGTTATAAGGTCCGAGATAGGGATAACAAGCACAACCAAAAGCTTTAAGGGCTTGGAAAGGTGGAGGCTTAGAATAAAGTCTTTCCCATGGGGATTGAAAGTTCAAAAGCAGAAGATGGAAGCCTATTAATAAGACAGGCAACAACGAGAAAAGGCATATGTCCAAGAATTGTATGGGAGATGGGATTGATAGAGAAGTGTTAAACCTGTTTCAACTATATGCTGTGTTTCCTTTTAGAAACACCATTCTACTCAGGGGTGTGAGGATAAGAGGTTTGGTGAAGAATACCATTCTTTAACAATAGGCAAAATCAAAATTAGTATATTCGGACCCATTATCAATTCTTAAAACTTTGAGCTTAGTGGAGTGTTGAGTTTCAACAAGAGACTTAAAGTGTTTGAAGATAGATAAGACCTCACTCTTATGCTTAAGTAAAATGAACCAAGTGAAACGAGTGCGGTCATCAACAAATATCACATAGTAATTAAAACTAAGAAAAGATGTAATAGGAGAAGGACCCCAAACATCACTGTGAACAATATCAAGAACAGAAGTGCATACAATAGGAGTTTTATTCAAATGATGTTTGTACATCTTAGCACTTATACAAAACTCACAAGAGGAACGAAACCTCATTGTTAGGGTAATAATTTTATGTAAGTGGCTAATTCTTTGACAAAATATACTTTACTTGTAATTGAGTAGATCTAAGTTAGGTTTAATACATCAAGAAATATATTGTTCAAGCATATCAAGTGTTCGTATTAAAGACATGAAAATTGATCTAAGAAACAAGTGAAGAAAAACTATTTCATTAAATCTCGACAGATACTATTGACGAGGCTAAATGAGAAGCTTGACGGATGGCTCGATAGAAGCTCGATTTATTGAGAATTACGATTTTCAGCTTTCCAAATCTAAAATTCGGCCCAAGCTTATGTACTTGTTTAGAGTTTCTTTTCTCACAACCCTAGACATATATAAGGCTTATTTTAAGAGTTGTCACACACGGATACAAAGACCAAGAGTTTATTTTTTTTAGTAAAAAGCTACTGCGTTTGTACACCATAGGGTTTTGTAACCAAATGCTTCCCGATCTTCATTGTTGATGAAATGAAGAACTTTGCAGACTAATAACATCCATTCAAGTTGTTGGAGTTAGTCATGTCTTGGGATTCATACAAAAGGGTTAGTCACAAGATTGGAGTTTTGTGCATCAAAGGAAAGAAAGCTACTACAAGATCAAGTTCAATTAGGTATTAAAGAAAATGTTCAATTGTAGGTCGGTAGTTTGGGATAGGCCAGGGTAGTGACAAGATTCCTTATACTTGTAATCGCTTGATTGTTGATTAGTAGATTCTTGGGAGTGGTGACCTTAAAATCACCTGGTGGGGTTTTTGCCTTGCGAGAGGTTTTCCCCATTTGTTTACAAATCACCGTGTCAATTTAATTTCCACTGCATTTAGTTTAATTGGTGATTTTTGGTTCCTTCACGATTTGCATGTAATTCAACATAATTAATCAACTTGGGTAATTGAATTAATTAACTGGGGTCAAGCTATCTTAACCCAACACCCATCAATCAAAGACAAAGTAAGAGATGAAAATACATGTTTAAGAGTTGAATACAAGAGTTTAAAGCTTGGATGCCCAAGTCTATGATGCCAAAGCAAGAGTTGTTGTGGTTTGACAGACATAAAGGCGGAATAGTTGGAATGATTTAGTGATGCAAATAGGTCAAAACGTGTTGGAATGGGATATACCCCATCTTTTATGAACCCTTCGTTAAGGATCTTCCCTGAGGGCAAATCCTAAATTGAGAACTTACTAGCATCAAAAGAACAAAATGCATTATTTTGGAGACAAAGTTTATGAACAGACAAATGATTAGATGCAAGGTCAGACACTTTTAGAATATTATTAACCCTAAATTATGAGTTAAAGTTTGAAGCTCACCATGGCCAATGTGAGTCACCGGCAATTCTTGACCATTCCCCATTGTGACAATTTCATTTCCTTGCACTAGTTGCTAATGAAGAGACAAATGAGATAGATTTGGGGTGACATGATCCGAGCAACCCGTATCTCAGAGCCAAGAATTAGAGGCTTGAACTTGAGCAAAGACCACCATGGATGCAAGCTTAGCGTGTGCATGACTCCCTTGGTATGCAAAATCCATACGATGATAATGAGTTAATTGTCAAGTGACCATTTTTACCACAAATTAGATAGGTTGGCCTATTGGATTGTGATTGTCCCTAATTGCCCGATGGCTTAGACTTATTGAAATTTAAGCGAGAAATAGAATTAGGGTTATAGCTCCAAAATTGGAATAACCACCACCATTGTAATTGGAATTAAATCCACCATTATTATTGTTATTTCCTCAACCACCTCTACCTCGTTGATTTTGATTCCTACCTCCTCTTCCCGAAGAAAAAGCCCGAAACTAAAAATTGGTAGCCATAGCAACCGAATTGGGATCAATAGTGTTAGATCTTTTCTTAATGACTCTCTTCAAAGATTAAGTTAAAGTATTCAAGTCTTCCACTAACAAAACATCACTTGAGTCCTTATAGCAAAGCTAAAGGAATCATATTTAGGAGGAAGACCATCAAGAGCGATATGAAGAAGCTCTTCATCATCATAAACAATAGCTAACTTGTCACGAACTTGTTTAATCTTTTGAAATAGCCATCAATGGAATCAATACCCTTCTTGATCGCAATCAATTCATTACGAGACTCATAACATAAGATCGAGAACCTGATGCAAATCGCTTCTCTAACACTTTCCAAACTCCGTTCGCAGATTTCTACCCAACTATAAGAGCAAGAATTGTAGGAGAAAATGTTGAATTCAGAAATGTAAACATAGCCTGTTCACAATTTTTCTAGGTCGTAAATGTTGGATTGATCTCAACAAAGAGGGATTACCAAACGAATCTTTTTGATATCGATCTAGAGCCATGATTAAGTCATCAAGAACATCAATCATTGAGTAAGTATCCAAAATCACTTCAATTAAATGCTTCCATAAAATATAATTGCCATAATCAAGCTTCACGGTCATCATGGATGACATGTTTGAGAGCAAAAGCAAAGAAGTATTCATTGGTAAAGATGAAGTAGACATAGCAGAGCCAAGGAATTTGAAGTAGATGACGAAGAAGACAAAGCCGAATTTGTAGAAGCCATTGATATGGATCAAAGCATCGATACCATGGAAAGAACTCACACTCACATAGAGAAAAGAAAAGGATACAAAGAGAAGAACTTTCTCAGAAATTGCAATTATCAAAGATTAATTACGATTTATGAGTCTCTGTTATAATATATATATGACGGAGAGAAAGAGAGAGAGAGAGTAAAATACTTTAAGCTTGATTACAATAGAATTCTACATGTGTGATAACTCGAACTTAGCACATGTGATAATCGAACTCAACGGCTCAAGTCTAGTGCAAAACGACACTATTAGTCTTAATGGGGAACGACTAAAGATTTTTCTTTAGGCGAGACTTGCGTTTTTACAATGCGGGACAGACGACACCGTTTTGGATTTACCGATTGGAACAATGTCATCATCTTCTTCATTTGAAATCTCCGGTTTCTTGCTATAGCTTTCAATGATACTGTTAAGTTGTTTAGTGACGTGTTACAACTCTTGCAAAATGTACATCTATTCAAAGAGTTGTAAAAGCATTGTCAACAAGTGTGCCAAATACTAAATTTTTAGTATTTGGCACACCAAACACCAAAATCCTTACTTCATGAGATGTGACAAATCTCTATGTTTTTTAGAACATGCTACAATGATGTTCAATCTTTGAGACAATACGGTCAAATGTTATTAAAAAAAATTATTCATCTCTCTCCTCTATTGACTCTCTCTCTCTCTTCTCCCGTCTTCTTTTCTCTCTCTCACATTTGTCTTCTCTCTCTCTTCTCTATCTTCATCTCTCACTTGTCTTCTTTGTCTTTTCTCTCTTGCAACCTTTGCTATAGCAACAATATCACAAACCCACTACCATAATAACAACATCAAAGACCCACCTTCAACAACACCTCTACCAATCACCACCGATCACGCAAAACAAAATCACCGCGAAACCCACCATGCACCACCAAAGCCAAAGCCATCACCAGATTAAACCCACCTTCAAGCCCACATAGCCAAGCACCACCTTCAACCACCAATACCAATCACTAGCCATACCCTCCAATCATTGGCCGCCATTAAAACCTATCCACCACCATAATGTCCCCTGCATGTCTTCTAACCAAACTTGAAAGTCTAACCCAACACTAGCTTTTTCGCTAATCCATCAAGTGAATTTTGTTATAAATATGATTAACATAACAAAACTCAAAAAACCTCATCCGAACTACTTCATGAAGAATATCATCAACGACATGACCACACATGGTTTGGTTTGCCATACTAGCTGAGATACCTTGGATTACTACCCGTAAGTCGCCTTCAAGATCACCTCGTGGAGGCTTAATTCATTGACTAACTGAACTACGTGTTGGTGTAGACACTCAATTTTGCACCCATGATTTAATCAAGGAGAATGACTTGAATGACCATCCACATACCCTAAAAATCATGATTGCATTACATGCATCAATTTGTCATTGCATTACATGCATAAATTCATTCATTGCATACCATAAAAATGATCTTGAGATTCAAATAGTCGCAACGGTGTTTCCGATTTCCAAATCGGGCCATCGAATCAAAAGATATCGCATGATCAAGTTTGAACGATCAACATGCATTATGTCTAGGTAGGGTCGACCACACATGATTAATTGAAGTTAATTATGATTGGTTAAGGAATTAAAATTAATTAAATAATTCTATGATTGGTTGATAATTAGTGTTTAAAATAAGGATGCATGCATAGGAATAAAAGGGAAGGTTGGATAACAATAAAATTGTGGATACTCGAACTTTATCAAGATTTATTTTAGGATATTTATCTACAAGATAATTGTTCTTAAAAAGCCTGAATTATTCAGAAAAGAGATTAAAAAAAAAATCATAGATGGTGGATGAAAACATGTCTAGGTGCAAGGACCGGTCAAAAACCCTAGAAGAGGAGTCCAAATGGCACCCGAACACGAAAGAGCGTTCGGTGTCCAAGAGCCAGTTGGCACTTTTTTGGAGTGCCAAACGCTGTTGGCACTCTAAAAGGGCAATTTCCCCTTTGGCTTTGGCTTAATGGCCTTGAGTGTAATGATAAGGCACACCTTTCGATATTTTTCTCAAATGATGTGTTTGGATTCACATCCTAATCATCCATGCCTATTTTTTAGAGTCTTCTGGCCTCTATAAATAGAGATTGGGTCTCATAACTCAGCATTTTTTTTTTACACTCTGAGAGGCATACGTTTTAGGCTTTCAAATTGCTCATATTTTTTGATCCCCTTTTTGATTTTCTGTTGAAGCTAGGGTTTTTAGGTTTCAAAGATAATTGCATAAATTTCTTTGAACCCTAAACATCCTCTCAAGAACAAAAAGTGCTCCATGCAAGAGGTTGCTTTCTAACCCTTTTGTTTTTATGCTTCTCTTATCATGATGATGCATGTTTAATTGTTTCAAATATTCATATTCTACCTTGTTAATTTCGTTTATGATAATATGTTCTTGATTCCTTTATTGTTGCTATAATCTGTTTCTTGGTTTTAAAGATCTGCATGTAATTAACTCTTTGTCTTCAAAATAAAACAGATTTGTATCTTTCTTAGATGTAGATCTGAATTTTTCTTCAAAATAAAACGAATCTGCATCTTCCTTAGATGTAGATCTAGATTTTCCTTAATCAAAACTGGTTTGTGTCTTTATTAGATGCAAATCGTAACATTTTGTATATCAAAAAAAACTAATTTGTATCTTCCTTAGATACGGATCCGATTTTTTAATGCATGCAGATTTTTGAAATAAAGAAAAAGATAAAACATGATTGTGTTTATGTTTGTTTTATTTAATTCATGTTGCATGAATTTAAATTATGAGTGAAACTCTCTTCTTAAAAATATTTTTTCATTCTTTTAAAACATATAAAAATAGATCTCGATTTTTCTATTGTCAAAAACCCCTTTTTTTATTATTATCATAAAAATGATATGATCTTTTACAAACCAAAAAAAAAAAAAAAATAGTTCTTTAAAAACAAATCTAATATCCTTTTTTCAAATCAAAAGACTTTGTTTTATGTGATAAATATAGATCTGAATTTTTTTATCTCAAAAAACCACTTTTCCACATACCATAAAAATGACCGTATTTTGACAAATCAAAATCAATTTTTTTCACCAATCAAAACAAATCGGATTCTTTTCAAAAGAAGAGACTTCACTCATAAATAAATTTGTGTGATTTAATTTTGTGTCACATGTTCAACATATCATTTATGACATGCATAAAAAGATACATTGGTCATAAGAGTCTAGAAGACCAGTCTTTGTCTAGGCATAATGGGTGCATAACACCTTCCCATTTCGTAACCTAACCTTCGGATTTAGGTCTTTGGATAAGTAGATCTAAGCCTTGTCTTTATTTTATTTTAGGTAGAATGTAATTAGGACAAAAGCCATGTAATTATTTGGTAGTTTGTAACTAGGACCCAAAGCCGAAATTTTCAATTTTCCAAATATGTAATTTTTATTTAATCAATAATGAAGGATACTATTCAGTCATGTATTTGTATATATTTATTTTTTTCTTATTTTTGTATAAAAATAAGTGGTGACTCCACACCACTTACCCAAAAAGAGAGGTGCCCTCAAAAAGCACTCCAAAAATCTCTTTTTGAGAGGCAAATTCCCAGTCTCTCAGGATTTGGCATGTAAAGCTTCAACCTCACCCATTGTTGAAGGAAGGGGAATATGCATGGACTGTGGCACCTATAATTTCTCCTCCGTGGTCTCGAATGACACCCCAATTCCTCCGAATTGCTTCTCTAGAACGCAAATCAGTAATGTCTCACTTTAAAAAAAAAAAAAAAAAAATACATGGTCAGATTTTTTAAGTCCCATGCTCCCACCTACCCCACCCATCCCCACCACTCATTTTCACATTCCCTCACACCTTTGTCTTGTGACCAAAGACTCTCACATCCCTTTCTTTTCTTCTTTTTCATTTTTTCTCTCAAAAACTTCTCCTCTCACTCCCCATCCTCTCCCATTGATGCCACTCCACACCACCATCTCCACAATCATTTTTCGACTAGAACATGGGAAAACTCTTAGGACCTTAGCATCTTCATCCCTTTTATTTAAGGTAAAGATTTCTAATCTTTTGATGGGTTTTGTACTTTTGGCTTGAGGTTATTTTAATCTAAGTTTTGATAATGATATTTATGTGATTTATGAGCTTTGGAAGTGATATTTATGTGTTTATATGTATGGATTTTATCTTGATAGATTTATTTGACGAGTGGGTTTATAGTTTTTACAATGGTGGCTATTTAAGTGGTGTGAAGATTTGGGGTTTTGGTTTTTAATGTGAAATAGATGGTAAATATAATTTTTATTGATTATTTGAGCTAGTTAAAGATTCAAATTGTTTGTCTGGGGGATATTATGATTTTTGGTGTCATGCATCTCTTGTTGATGTGGGGTAAATCTTGTGGGAACTACTTACAAATTGTTGAGGTTTTGATATTAGAGATAACACCTTGGATGATTCATGAGTATAATTGGAGTCTATGCCTTGTAAATTAATTGGTTGAGAAACTTTGGAAGTGGAAAATATTATTTGTGAGGCTAAATACTAGGCTTGCCTAATTAAGTGCTTATTTGGCAATTCCTAATTTGTAGCTAGATACAATTTCAAACTTATGCTTATTGTGATAAGTTTGCTTGATATTTTTTAGGTTCTAGCTAATCTCATTTGGAGCTTGGAGAGTTAGGCTTTTTGCGGTTGCAAGGTAAGTAGCTTTTTTAATGGGATTTTTAGAAAATAACCATGTTGCATAAACATTATTTTTAGGTCAAACACATTTTGGAAAAAATTATTTGTGGAACTAAGTTTTCTTAAAAAGTGTTGTGTTGTGCTCAATGGTTGTAAAAATATGGTTATTTATGAAAAAGCACATCATGTTTAATATTGTTGATTTGGTAAATGCATGAATTGTTGACATGGAAAATATGAGCATCTTTGATTTAATCTTTGATAAAGAATTCATTGATTTTATGGTATATTGGAAAATTTAAAGATGCTTATCTTATCTTGTTATTTGGGAAATTGATAGAAAATCTTTTTACTAGAATGAAGTTGAAAACCTAACAAACTTTGTGGAAGTTAGATTATTTAAAGTTTTCTAAAATTTTTTGCTTGATATAAACTATGTATTTAAAAGTACATGTAAACACATAAGTTTTATGTTGTTTAACCTTGCTCACCATGTGATTTCTAGTGATCAAATTTGATTTTTTATAATCTTTGTAACAATAATGTCAATTTGGAATTCAATATCTTCGCTTTGATGATGGGTCTTCCCTCTTTAAGACTCTGGAATAGTTCCCATAATGAGTTTGAGGCTACTACCCATGGGGCCAAAAGACCACGTACAAAAGGTCATTTGACGATTCTTATATACTATACCCATAGAGGAGAGAAAAACTTTAAGGGTATGGTGAGGCTAAACCCATGGGACCAAGAGACTATATACAATGGACAATATCATGCCAGGTAGAATGGGTGGATCTCTTGAATAGTCTATGTGATATTGTAGTTTCTTTGTGATAATTTACCTTATGTTAGATATTTTATGGCTTTGGAAATTAGATTGTTTTGTGCTCATGATTCTAGTATGTAGTTTCAAGGTTTTGCTGAGAAACTTTATGTTTTCATTATTTAATCATTCTTGTCATTTTTATACATGATTTTAATTTGAAAATTTAAAATTTAAACATTTTATTGAAACTGCTCATCATCATTTTTAATTTTACCTCATTAATTTTTGTAAGACATGGAGTTCATCCCAGCCTTTAGAATTAAAAGAATCCAACAATGATTGTTTAGACTTTAATTTTGTTCAGCGGTAGTTAGACTAACTCCACATGGAGGCTAACTTGTGATGGGAGAGTATTTAGATGATGTATATCTTGAAACTCATTCTTTTGTATATTATAGTGATCAAACTTTATTTACATTATTTGGGACAAGTTAATATCGATTTGTAATTGTATTTAACTGACCTCTATTCTTAAAAAATCAATGGTTTTTTTAATCTATTGTATAGAATACATTTTACTTTAGAAATATCATTAATGAGTGATTTTTTATGATAAATTCCAACCTGATGTTGATACTTTGATAATAATTTTAGATTAAATTTCAAAAGGGAAAAAATTAGTGTACCAGATGCCTTTAATTATACTTTGGACCCTTTCCTAAACTATTATTGACAAATATAAATTAGTGTTCAAACATCTTGTACTTGGATTGAGTTGGCAAGCACCAATGAGAGCTTGATGGAATCTCACTGAATCGACTGGAGGCATGGACTCCTAGTCACATTGAAAGGGAAACTCCTGAAATTCCCTGCTGAAGGACTATGTTAGCCATGGGTTAAGTAGCTAGTTGTTTATTTAGCCAGCTAAGCGCGTTTTGCCAATTCCATAACAGCCAAGCCATGATAATGAAAAATTGCTTTATTATTGATCGTAAACCCAAAAAACTTGAAATAAGATTAGTGAGGTCCCCAGTGAGGGGTGAACAAAATAGTAAGCCACTTGGATTTCTTCACACACTTTCAACCTCCAGTACAACCCCACACCACGTGTAGAATGTCCAATCTTTTGGGCTAAGACTAGCTCGCACTAGTTACACAAATCAAATGAAACAATATGTGATGTACATATAGTAAGTTGTAAAATGGTGTGTTATAACAGATAAAGTAACTTTTAATATGTCAAATGCTAAAATTTTGTAGAAGAGCAATGCTAGTAGTCTAAGTAAAGTTACAACATTTATTAATAAAAAAAAATGAATAGAAGTGAAAAATAAGAGATGTGATGTTTATATAGTAAGTTGTAAAATAATGTGAGCAAAGGATAACTTTTAATATGTCAAACACTAATTTTGTAGAAAGCAAATGCTAGTGGTCTAGTAACTACAAAAACGAGCTTTAGCAGCGTTTCAAAAATACAACTATAGGCCCTAAAAACGCAGCTATAGGCTGGCCAGCCATGTTTACAAAATGGCTTTTATCCCTTCCAAATATAGGTCTAAAATGTTTTTAAACGCAACTGAGTCCCCCTATATCTACATTTCCACCCCCTATGCCACACGACTTATAGATGTTTTGTAAAATGAAGCTATAGGCCCGCTTTAGGCCACCACACTTAAACTTAGCTTTAAGAGAGTTTGGGCTACATTTTTAAAAATGCAACTAATGCCTCCTATAAATGAGATTTAAAATGCGGATTACAAGGTTTTAAAATATATATATATTGGGGTTTTTTCCCAAAAATCTCAAATCAAACACAAACCCAGGAAATTTCAAAATCAAACACAAACCCAGAAAATTCAAAATCAAATACAACATACTACAATACAAACACGCCGTAAAATTCAAAATCAAACATGACATACTTTAACAATAAAAACACATTAGGTCTCCAAAATATAAGAACTGGGTACATGAATCTCCTCTCATTCAACAAAAAAAAATTGAATCAAACACTAATTCCATTCAAAATCAAACACAAAAAGCACAAGCCAAAACAAAAGAACAAGCTCAAGAACACAAACACATTTAAAATAAGCACAAAATCAAACACAATACCCACAAATTCAAAATCCAAAAATTCAAAATCAAAACTCAAATCCAAATCAAGAATAGACACAAATATTGCTAGAATATCCACTTCATTCAAAATTTTCAGCATTTCCTCCATTTTCTTACTAACTAAACATAAAATAACAACAACAAAAAAAAACTAGATCTATAGACAAATTAGTGTGCTAGAGATGAAGAAAAAAAGAAAGAAAGAGAGGAAAAAAAGATGGAGCGTTGTGACTTGCAAGAAGAGCAAAAGAGAAAAAAGGAAGCAGCAGCTCAAAGAAAAAACAGAAGTTAAATGGGTAGAAGAAGGAAAAAAAAACAAAAAAGAAAAGAAAAGGAAGAACACAATTGTGACTTGCAAAGAAAGGAGCAAGCAAAACAACAACTCAAAACAAAAGAAAAAAATAGAAAGAAGAAAAAGTCAACAAAGTTATGTGGAGTAGTGAAAGAAGGAAGAAAGAAAAAGAAAGAAAAAGATGAAAGTGAAGTGGGATTTAAGTCTGTAGAGTGTTGGGAAAGGAAAGAGAAAAGAGTTTTTTTTTTTTTTTGGTGTTACATATAGCTGCGTTTTAAAACATGGTTATAGGTTAGCTATGAACACGTTTTTAAAACGCAATTATAGGTCCCCTTAAAATAAAAAAATAAAAAAATTTATTCAGCTAGTCTAAGAACGCGGCTATAGAATTAACCTATATTTGGGTTTTAAAAACACAACTATAGATCAACTATAGCCACGTTTTTATGCGAGGCTAAAAAAAAACAGGTTATAGCAGAGTGTTTTTGTAGTGGGCCTATCTACGAGACCAATAGGGCATAACTCTATTACATAATAATGTATGCATTAAAAACATGACAGAATAGATAAGAGCATACGAGTAGAAGGTTAAGACTTCTAACAAGCCATTAAACCAAAAGCCTAAAAAATGAAAAATAACTCTTAAACCACCTTAATTTCATTCCTAAGGTTGTTACCCCTTGAAGTTGGTTCAATGACCATTAAATAAATCTAGATATCCTAATGCAAATAGAATTCTCATATGAAAAAAAAAAAAAAAAAAAAAAATTTGTTTTTAACAAACTAATTTAATGGCTATAATTGACCACCTCTTTTGGCCCCTTAAACCTCAACATTATTTGTAAATACAAATTTGTAGCCACATATGAATCACCTTTCTAACTGTTTTCTCCAATCCATCATTTAAACCAAACATAATGTGTATAAAACAAGAAGATTTGCACAAGCTTAATCAAAATGGATGTGGGTTTGATCGACAATCCTTTGATTGCTTGCTTCCTTTGTGGGCTTAAATTGAATTAAGTTGACCTTCTTTAATCCCGATGAAAGACCATGTCAAAATTCAATCCATTATACGAGAAATTATTAGGTCTACTAAGCGAGGCTCTTGAAGTGGTCCTCATGGTCTTTCTAACCAATAAAACACTACTATTTATACAAATGTGACATCACTTAATGGGTTTTAATTTTTTAATTCTTGTCTTGATTAGAAATCTAACTCATACATTTGCATAAATGACATTATTTTATTGATTGAGAGAACCACCAATTCCTCTTGGTAGCTCTAATAATTTCTCCTATTATACTCCCCTCTTAAATTAATCCTTATGCTATTCTTGTGCAATTTACGCACTAACTCATGTGAATTTGATAAAGCTTGTTAGAATTACATTCAAACTCCTTCAAAAGACATATCCATACCTTAAAACTCATTTTAAGTGTCCTTCCCCCCTCCCATTTTTAAGTAAAAAAAAAATCATTTTAAGATGTGAGTTAACATAAAATATTTGATACTCATGTGTGTGTCTAAATAAATTATTGTTTGATGGGTATGTTACATGTGTTTCGAATGTGTATTAAGTTTCATATCAAATGTTTACTAATGTATATATTTAATTTATAAATAATTACAAGTAACCTCTCCAATCACTCGAGGACTAGTCAAAAATGGTTGAATTAAATAAAGTTTAAAAATTTCTCTAAAATTTAAGAATAGGGTCAAAAGATTTTTTTTTTTTTTTTTTTTTTTTTTTTTTTTTTTTTTGAGAAGATGGGTCAAAAGAAATTAAAATTACAAAACTCGGTACATGTGTTTGGTTCATGTAAAATATTTTCAGAAAATAAATATTTTTTGAAAATGTTATTTTCAGGGAAAGAAAAATATTTTCAAGTGTTTGGTTGTATTATGAAAATTATTCTAGAAAATGTTTTCATGTGTTTTGGTTGCATTCACGAAAATGCTATTTTCCTACTATTTCTCACATTTTCTCACCCATTTTCTTAGTTAGCAAACAATTTTATAATAGAAAATTTCAATATATAAACTTAAAACAAACAAAAATCAAAACAAAACCAAACAAAAATCGAGAACAAAACATTTCCACAATTCAAAAACTTCGGTCAAACGGAGAGGAGGAGGAAGAAGTGATCGACAAGTGAAGGAAAGGGAGGTAGATCAAGAAAGAGAGAGATCGGGCATGGGTGGGTCATGGGGTGTGATCTCGGTGGTACTACGAGTGATGCAAGATCGGGTGGAGTGTGGATCGGGCAAGGTGGGTGTGGGTTTCCGAAATGGGGGATTAGGTTATGTTTCTCTAGGTAGCTTGGATGTGGATCGGAGCTCATGGTGGTGTGCGATCTCGTCGGTCTTTGAGTCTCTTGTGTGGCGTGTTGGTGTGCGATCTCACAGTGCTAGGGTCACAATTTGGTCTTTGGTGTCGCGATCTCAGAGTGGTGCCAGGTGGCGTGAGCTCATGGGGTGTTGGTGTGTGATCTCTCTTCCTTGTTTTCTCTCTCTCTTACATTTTTTCCTGGGGTGGAATTGATTTGAAGGTAAAATACAAGCGAGAAATGGTTTCTGAGGTCAGATGGCATATTTTCACGTTCAGCGGAAATGATTTTCCATTTGACCCAATTTTCTACGTACCCAAACACTGCATTTACGGAAAAACATTTTCGAAAGTGATTTGAAGCAAAAACAAACATAGACTAAATTACATTTTAGGTAAAATTTTAAGGTACAATCTTATAATAAAGTTTTCATTTTTTTTTTTGGCATTTTGAGTCTTAGACATGATTGCCACGTGCAAGATGTCGGAATTTTTTGCTAAACACGTCGGAATTAAGTAATTTAATTTAATACACACAAAAAAATTCAATCGCTTTCGTGTATAACTTTTTTGCGTTGCGTTGAGTCTTTCGTAGAAACAGAGAGACAGAGTAAGAGAGAGGGCTATTTCTTTTGTCTTGATAATTCTGTCAAACCCCTCCTTCATTTTTCTTCTTTTTCTTTTTGTCGAATTACGATTTTTCTTCTCTTATAAATTGTTGATCTTGATCCATCAATCGATCACTGTGATGGCTACCACCGGCAACAAGAATATCAACGCTAAGTTGGTGAGATTTTTTCTTCTTTAATTTAAGATCAGTTTGACTGTGTACAAATTCTGATGTGGGTTTGATTTGATTTTGAAGAATTTTCTCTTCTGGATGATTTTTATGCAAATTCTGATGTGGGTTTTGCTTATTTTTCAAATTTTCATTTTTGCTTTGTTGTTTGATAATCTTGATGCAATTTCTAATATAGGTCAATGATTTTATTTTGGGCTGTTCGCAATTTTGATGCAATTTTTTTGATGTTGGTTTTGCTTTGATTCTCGAGGATTTTTGATTGGGTTGTGCTGTGCATATGCAAATTCTGATGTGAGTCTTAGCTCTGAAGGATTTTGTCTGTGTTGAGCTTAATTTTGGTGCAATCTTGTTATTTTTTCCAGTTCTTGGATTTGCTAATGCTTTTCATTCAAACCCCCAGTTGAGGGTATGAGCTTTTTTCTTTATTTGGTATATTCTTTGAACAAATTGTGATTAGTTCTGTAGAATCTTATGATGCTTGTCTCTTTTTACATGCAAATGCTGATGTTTGGTTTGATTTTGTTATCAATTATAACTTCAAAATTCGTACCGAAAAGTTTTCTTCTTTTTGTTTGAATTGTTAATAACTCTTGTTTTGGTGTGATATTGTCAAGCATGAGTTGTATGACATGGTTACACGATTGGTCCACTTTGTTTGATGAACAGCAAGGTCATTTTTCAATATGTATGGAATTTTTTGATTAGGGCAATTAACATAAAGTTAATGTATATTAGGACACCTTTTTCTTTGATTGGTAAGCTATACACACCTTGTGGATCTTGAGCCATGATCTTATCCTCCATCCTATTATTGTGAGACGTGGAAGTGACATTTAAAGTAGTTCTCATTGGCTTGTCGGTTTGTTTAGTGCACTAGAATATATGAAATTTAGAATCTTTAAGTCAAAAAGTTTGTTGAAATGCAAAGCTTTTTTTTTTTTTTTTCTTTGTTGTATAGGTATGTTCTCATATGAAGATGGGGTTATAGTTATGAATAAAATTGTTAAGATTTTCATTTCTTTCTTTTGCAATTTCTTTGAGATGATACTGAGTTGCATAAAGGTAATTTTGGTGTTTGCTTCAGGTGCTTCTTGGTGATGTTGGAGCTGGAAAGTCTAGTTTAGTGTTGCGCTTTGTTAAAGGGCAATTTATTAATTTCAGGTTGGATGCTATCAAAATTTTGGGGTTTATAACATTTTCTAATGAAATTTTTTTTATCCTGGTGGTTGACACTTTTCCATTTACTGTTTTTAGGAATCAACCATAGGTGCTGCCTTTTCTCACAAACATTGGCTGTAAATGATGCAACTGTAAAATTTGAGATTTGGGATACAGCAGGTCAAGAGAGATATCTTAGCTTAGCTCCTATGTACTACCGGAGCTGCTGCTGCAATAATTGTGTATGATATTACAAACCAAGCCAAGTTAATTATGACAATGTGGATGGCACCTTTCCTTTTGGTTGTAAAAAATTTGTAATGCTGCTGCAATTGTCTTTTGTTGTGATAATTATTCTGTAATTGTACTGGCAATGCTTTCTAGCTCAATCCCTTGTAAGTGTAAGGCAGAGGTTGATGTTGTGAGTTCAAGACCCACTAGTGCATGTGTACCGTACCAATAAAAAAAGAGTCATGTAATTGTAATGAATTACAATGAGAAGACAGATGTGTTATGTGTTCAAGGTTATGTAAAAATGCGAAATAACTCTCAACTATATGTACATATGGGAAGTAGGGTATGTATAGAAGACAAGAAATTCAATAGATTGTTGACCACGCATTGTTATATATGGTAAGGATTTATAAGTGAACCTCTTGTGGTTTGGTCATTCACAATATTGTCCATAAATTTTCGTTGCTACGTTTGAACCCTTAAACAGAAACAACAAGTCTTTGTTCCAAAACTTTAGGTTTGGCTATAGATTCTCAAACAAACTAATCAAGTCTGTCACATGTACTCTTTCTGCCATTCAATCCTATCCTAAATCATGCTCTTTCACTCTTCTTCTACCTCTTTTTTTGTTCCATTGATTTGAATTTACTTATTTAATTGCTTTTCTGCACATGACCAAATCATCTCAAGTGACTCTCTCATTTTTCATCAATAAGGGCCACTCTTTATCTTTTAGGCAGATTTCTTCATTTCAAACCCTATCTTTCTTATATTTCCAGTCATCCATCTTAAAATTCTCACTTCATAATCACTCATTTTTAAAATGTTACTTCTTAATAGCCCAATATTCAGGATCATTAAAGCATAGCTGTTTTATAACAGTTTTATAAAAGTTTTCATTTAACTTAATAGGTTTCTACAATCACACAATACTCTCATCTGCTTCTCCACCTCATCACCACCCTGCTCTAGTACTACAATTCACTTCATTTCATTCTATTCATCCTTATGAATTATTAATCAGTGAAAGCACTCACTCATCTAGTTTTGTTAATATACCTTCTATATTCTTTGTTGTAGTCCTACATGGTTGAAAACCTGTAGATTCTAAAGCTTCTCTCCAAATTTCTAACATTCAATATGATCTAAAGTAGCCTATGAAGGTGATGAGAACTGAGAAGGCCTCACTTCAAAACTAGATCACAAATTTTTGAATATCTTGGTATTCAACCTTGTTTCTCCTCATACTCTTTGCTAGTTGCATCAGGATTTTCTTGACATTTTCCCTAGCCCAGTGTGTACGCTGTGTCACTGTCACAAAAACCCCCTCCCAATTGACTTGTCTAAATGAAATTGTTTAGGCTTGTAGCTGGAGATCTGTATGCAGCATGTCAAAAAAATTTATATATTTCTCTGTTTATTATTGTGTGCTTTCATATTTTTATATTATTTTTCTCCTTGTATGACATTATCTATTGCTTATATTTACTGAAATTTGTTAGCTTCTTGGATGGTTATAGAAGTTGGAAAATTATGTGTGCATAATTATGTTAATGATGCAGACTGTAGCCTCTTATATCACCAAAAAAAGATGTTGACTGTAGCCTTGTTTATTGTAATTCAATTTAAGCCAAGTTCAACATTGGTTTCTTCTTTGTAGGCCTCATTTGAGCGGCGAAAAAATGGGTCCAAGAACTTCAAGCACAGGGTAGTGTTTTACATCCTATGTTGTCTGTAGACAAACATGATTTTATGTGACTCTATTTCTTATGATTTTGTTATGCCATTCATTGATTGAACACACACTTGTATTGACTGCAATGGAAGATATAACTCATATTACTAAATGGTTTTGTGACTCTATTTCTTCCAGCATTATTAAATAATTTTATTTTACTTTTGTGGACACAGGAAATCCAAATATGGTCATGGCACTGGCTGGCAACAAAGCAGATTTGCTAGATGCAAAAAGGTGGAAGCAGAAGGCAAGTACATTAGTTTTGCTTTTTAGTAATGTGCTTCTTAGTCTTTAATTAGCCTCATTTCCCCTGTTGTAAATCATTGAATTTGAGATGACTATAACAGATTCACAAGATCACAGGAAATTCCAAAAATTTAAAAGAGTCTTTTAGATTTTGCAAGAGTTTAAAATATATGCTTAGATGTCTGAGTATTTTGTGATTTTGAGAGTTGTCTTTGTAGAATATGACAAATGATTTGCTTCACTATTCCACAAGATGACAGTTGACATGCATGTTGGGTATTTTTGCTTAAAGTAATTTTTTGCCTCTTTTTGCAAGTCTCACTCCAATCCTCTGCTCGGGCGAAAAGTTAACAGAAATAAGCGGAAAATGGTGGATCAGACTGACGGTATTAAGATTACTGTCAGACTATGAGAATTTGATTTCTAGCATAGTGGAAAAAGATGGAGCGAGAAACCAAAGAAGCATTACTTGTGAACTAAAGTCATGACCTTCCACTCTTTTCTAATATATATAAATATATATGTTTTTGTTTTATAGATAATAAAATCTTTATTGAAAAGAAAAGTACAATGAGTTCACAATAATAAACTCACAGCACAAAAATGGATACAAACAAATCAATGGAAAGCTAATAGAATTAAAGGAAATCAGACAAAGAAAGTACAATGTGTAAAACTCCAAATCACGAGACCACTCTCAAATAAATTCCCTAGTTAGCAAAGACTTCAACAGGTCCACGAGTTCTATTAATGTCCTCAAATGTTCGGGCATTATGTTCCTTCAAGTTAACCACATAAGACAACGCCAGGTACCATATTCCAAGCGTTTGAAGAATGATTCCCCAACCAATTCCACCATGTAGAAAGGAGAGAGAGACTCTTGTCTTCGGCATTATAACTAAACCCCAAAGAAGGAGAGGACTTTGCTCCACAAGGTATGGACAAACTTGCAATGGAGCAATAAATGATCCACGGTTTCCTCATCACACCGACATAAGCAACACCAATTAA